>QJNZ01000114.1:0-154007 GCA_004155055.1 Monosporascus sp. CRB-8-3 | reverse complement strand
CTGAACGGCTAAGTTCATTCTTGCTTCTTTTGTAAGCCGTTCCATGTTGTTGGTGTTGAAAAATGGTTAATTGAAGTTGGGTAATTAGAATATGTCAAAAATCATCCCGTGAGCTTGTCCATCCCGTGAGCTTATCCGGAACGTTAATTATTAAATTTAAAAGATATTAATTATATTGTTATATTAGGCTAATTTACGTATACTTCTCGTACGCGTACAGCTTTTGTATAGCCTAGCAACGGAACATATATCTTCCGATCAAAAGGAGCCTTTCTGTATATAAGATGCGTTTAGCACCCTCTGCTAGCTGACAAAACGCGACCGGGGAGCACCCTCTAAAAGCCGTCCCTTCTTGGCCAATGGCAGGAAAAACGTAATACGGGTTATGTAACACGGTAACTGACGATAAGATACACCCGATTAATTAATTTGTTCCCAACGCCCCTAATCGCAACTAATTCCAAAAACCCCTAGCTACCCCTTAATTGTCGTCGACACGGTAACAGAGCCGAAGCCTTAATTAGTCTAACTTCTTTTAAGCTGGCGTTACCTAAAGGAACGGTAATTTAAGCTAGATTTAAACTAGTTATTTCTTAAAATTAATCGAAACAAGGTATTTAAGCTTATCGCAATTAAAAAAAATACCCAGGTTCGTAATTACAAAGCTATTAAGCTAATATTATTATCATAAATTATATTTAAGTTAAAAACGATTAATATTATTAAAATCGTTATATATAACGTTATAATTAAAAATATTAATAATAATAATTAACGATAAACTTTTAAATATATTACGTTATAAAGCGAAAGTTGTTATATTAACGTATATAAGGAAATAATTAATAGTAAGTAATAAAGTAAAAATTAATTAATATTAATTTTCGAAACCGAAGTTAACGTATAAATAAATATAAAGATATATAAACGGGAATAAATTAACGTTGAATTTTATATAAGAATATATAGACGTAAACGAAATAAAGTTAAAATTACGTATAAAATAGGTATATATAGAAATTATAAAATAAGATATATTTAATAATATTTAAATATATATTATTAGTAATATAAATTATCAAGAAAAAAAGATTTAAAATATAAGTATTATAAATAATTATAATTATTATAGCTTAAAAAGTAGGATTACTTTTATACTTATTTTAAGGAATTTATCGACCGGTTATTACTTAAGTTTATTATTTTGGTTATTTTATTAATTTTAGTTTTTTCGTTTAACGGTATTATCGATTATAATCTTTAATTTATATAAATATGTTTGCGTATCGAATTTCTATTTTTTGTCGTAATTATTTGTTAGTTAATATCGGCAGTTAGTACTTTGAAATAATTACGGCTAGTGGGCCTAGGTTAAAGAATATTGCTTAGGATACCTTTTATTATAAAAGAACTTTTTAAATATGGATTATATACATAAAGGCGGCTTATTTTAAACGTTTTTAATTTGTAAAATTATTAATATAAAGTTTTGCGTTAATATTTTACATTTAATTATCATAATTATTAATATAATAGTATTTTTTAGTTAATTAATAACTTAGTACGTTATACGAAATAGTTATTTACAAGTTAAGTTAATAAAAAAAGTACGAGATTTAAAAAAGAATTATTTAGCTAACGATTCGAAAAAGAGTTAGGCAGTTAACGATAGCGAGCAAGTAATAGAACCCCGGGCAGCTCCTTGTTAAGCAAAGCGGTTTATCCGGAATTTTATTCCCTTTTCCCTAGCTAGGACTTTTTTACGATAGGGACGTTTTTTAGGACAAAGAATTTTATAGTGAAGAAAAGGAGAAATAAAAGCCCATAATAAATAAGGCGGTAAGGAAAAAACCTACTTTCGGGGCGCTTTTAAAGAAAAACGTCCTATTACTTTAGTAATAGCAGTTAAAAAAATCGATATAAAACCCCTATTTAAAAATAACAAATTATAGCAAACCTAAATAAGCTTTATACGTCCTTAGGTATTAACGTAAGTGGCATTAGACGTGACGTTAAGATACGAAAGGATAAATATTAATAAGTCGAAAAAAAAGTTAAAAAGTTAAAGCTTGAAAACGAAAAAAATAACAATATTATAAAACGTATAAATATTATAATAATATAGCTGTTAAATACGGTTTAACTTAAAATACGGAACTTTAAAAATTTACGTAATACGAATATATAACCGAAGGCATTATAAAGTATATCGCCTAAGGTTAAAATTAATAACTTTAAGGAAATATTTATCGTATTAAAAAACGATATAGAAAAATTTAACTTATTAAGAAAAACGAAACGAAATTTAAGAGGTAGTTTAAAAAGAAACCTAACCTCCCGAAAAACAAAGTAAGTTACTTAAAGGAAAAAGAATAGCACGTAATAACCCTAATAATTTAAATAGTTTTTACAGTATCCCCAGTAATTTTTCGAACCTTAATAACTTAAATAACTTTAACGAATTAAACGTTCGTTTAAAAAATAAAAAAAAAGGATTTTAAGAAATCTAGCGACAATAATTCGAAACTTTATTAAAAACGTTTTAATTTTACCTTAAATAAGGAAAATTACTTAGTAAACTAAGTTAATTAAAAGCTTTAAAATAACGCCTTAAATCTTACGATAAAAGAAATTGGCTATAAAAACGGGATAAAACTAGGTTAACTAGATTAACTTTATCTAACGAAAATTATTATTAAACCCTGCAAAAAAAAGCTTTTAAAGTTAATTATAAATATTAAAAAGGTACGAAAATATTAAGGACGTTCCGGAAAACTTATATAGTAATAGGTAAAATTAAGTAAAAGTCCTTTTAAAAAAAGCTTAGCAAGGTTATTTATAATAAAGAAAACCCGGTATAGTTTATTATTAAGTTTTAAAAGCTTTTCCGTAAGGTAAAAAACTATAATATACGACTTAAAACGGAGGAATAAATTATTATATTCCTTATTATTATAAAGAACCGCGTTAATAATTAATATAAGATTATTTAATTAATGTTGCGGTAAATAGATTATTTTTTTAATAGCTAATCGATAACTTTAATAACGAATTCTACGACCGATTTAATAAGAAAAATAAAAATAATACATGGTCCGTTAATATATAAAAAACAAAGGAAATAAAAATAATAATAACAATTTCTGAGATAGCAAGCCCGTATAAAATAAGGATAAAAAGTTACTTTACTTTAATTATAGCAAATATGGGCACCTGGTAAAAGATTATCCTAAACCGCAGAAAAACGGTAAGGGTAAAAAAAAGAAATAAGGCCAAAATAGTGGCTAACGTAATAATAATGGTAATAATAATTAAAATAACTAAAATAATAGTTTTCGTAATACTTATAATAATAATTAAAACGAAAAGCAATTTATTTCTAAAGGTTTAAAAACTTTATATTATTTAAACGGAAAGATTTTTAACGCTTACGTTAATAAATAATAGTTTTAAAATCTTATATAATAATACGACGAAATAGTTTAAGAGATAATTTAAGGAATTATAGGGGCTAAAAGCTTTAAGCAATAAAGAACTAATTACTTTAAATTATAGTTATAAGTAATTAAAAACCTTAAAGTTATAATAACTAATTACCCTAAAGTAATTAAGGCGATAGTTGTAAGTAACGTTATATTTTTGTATATATATTCCTTTATAGAAAACGATAAAGATAAGTTATTTTAAGTTTTAAAAGCAAACGTTAATATTATTAATAATATAAACGATTTCGAAAAAACCTTAGTATTAAATATTAAAGCTAAGGGAATTTATATTATAACAAGTAAAGGACTTATAATTGCTACCTTCATCGGTATTATAAAGTAATCTTTAAAATACTTTAATAAAAAAAGAGAAATTATAATAAAATATATATTATATATTAAAGATATTCTTTTAAAAATATTTTTTAAAGAAATATTTTATAGAAAAAGAGGCTACTTAAATAAAAATACCTTAGTTAGCCTTAATAGGTTTAAATTAACAATTATTAATGTTTTCCGAAAAGGATTTTTTTTATAGCTTTATAAAAAAGCCGGAACCTATTATTAAAAGTCTAAGTTTTTAAACAACAGGGATTATTAATAAGGATACGTGTTAGGGAAGGTATTTAATAAGAAAAATAACCGTAACTTAGCTAATAACTTAAAAATAACCCTTATAAAAGTATTTAAGGACGGAAAAGTTTTTATAATGAAATAGTGCAGGGTTTAGGGACTTAGCTTCAGGCTAGTTGATGAGTTCTACTTAGCTCTAAGGGTATTTTTAGGAGCTTTTTCCCTTTGGGCGTAACCCCGTTATTGTTTATCATCGTCGACATTCTCTTTTTACGGTTTTAATACCGATTATTATAGATTTGCGTTGTTTTGTATATTGTTTTAATTATGCTTTCGCCCGTAACCGTTTTTTCGGATATTTACTAATTAGAACCGAATTTTCCCGGCCTAATTTATTTGGTGTTTTCGGTAAGGAAATTGGCTTTAGTTAGTTGCCGAAATAATTTATGATTTTTCGTTAAAAAGTCGGAATAAATAAGGTCTTAATTAAAGAAGTTTCCGATTAAGATAATCCCGGAAAGCGATAAATAATTACGATTATAAAAATGGCGATTTGAGAGATATATGGTTACGATACGAACGATAGTAATACGATACGATAATACTGCTAACTTAGATTGCAAGTAATTAATAAAAAGCTGCTAGGTAGCATATAATGCTTTATTATAAGACAGAGTTTCCTTTGATTAATAATAAGAGAATATAGGCGAAGGCGATAATGATAAAATATGGCCTGATTAATTTATTTTAAATTAATCGTAAGATTTAAACGATAATTTCCGTTATAAGATAGCTTATATAATAGGATAAAAGTAAGCGAAAATTATTGATAAAGATAAGGATTAACCGAAGGATTTATAGTAATTAATGCCGTAACGAGAGTTACGTATTTAAAAATTAAGAGATTAAAGTAGTAGGATTGACGATATAGTTAACGATATAAAGCGGATTGCAAATTTAGGCAGAAAACGGAAAAGGCTTATAGGGCTAAGTATTTCGACTTTAAAAAAAGTTATAAAAAGGGAATAACGTTTTCTAGCGATATACAAAAAAGCCGATATAACCACCGAATATCGATATTTAAACCTATTTGTTATTAATTAATCGGTATTTAATATAACGTCCTATATAAATACTCAGGATGCACATATACTCCGGACGGTTTTTGGCATATTTTAATTACCGAATATTAATTAATTATTTTTTAACATTAATAATATAAAACGGCTTATAAAAAAACGAAAATAAATTTAGTTGTTTAAGATAAAAAATAAAACCCGAAACTTAATTATGCGACATTTAGTTTTATATATAAAGTTGTAAAATTTATTTTATATAAACGATATACCGGTATATCTTCTTATAGCAACCATATACCCAAATTGCGAAAATTAACGCCGATTAAAAAAAAATCGATTATCGACCGAATTCTCGACCTAAATAGGCAAACGTTTCCTGTCCGGTTTTAACATATTAAAAATATAGCCAATATACTGCTTACCTAATACGTTTTAATACGTATCGGAATTAACTAGGCGTCGAACTTTATTAAACGGCAAAAAAACTTTAAACGCGTTTAAATCGGAAAATCGGTTATTAACGGATATTATGCAAAAATCTAAAATATTTCGTAAATAGTTCGAACTTATTCGGGTTATTATCGCAAAATACGGTATTATAAAAAAGGATATTTATAACTTCGACGAAACTAGATTTTTAATAAGGGTTTTTATAATAACAGGCATAATAATTACTAATACCGAAAAACGTAAAACAGCTATATAAATTTAATAAAAAAATAAAAAATAAATAATAATTATCCAGGTTATTAATTTTTAAAGTTAAACTATACCGCCATTTATTATTATAATAAGAAAAAATTATTTTAAATCCTGGTACCGTAATAATTTATTATTAATAACTAATTAAAAAATCGTATTAAAAAATAATAATTAAATAATAAATAAATTAAGTTTAAAATAAATTTAATATTTTAATAAATATATTCGGATACGTACGAAAAAATCGAAACGTTTCCTTATCTTTAATAATTATAAAAATTACTATTCGATAAAATTCGAAAAATATTACGCTAATTATAACATTATTACGTTTTGCATACTTACGTATTTTTCGTATAGGTTTTAACTTTTTAATATATCTTGTTTTTTTATTTTAAAACGTATTTATTTATTATATATCGAAAACTTAATACGATATTACCATACCTATATTATTAAAAAAAAAATTCTCGCCGATTTTTACAACGCGTTTAAAATTATTATAATGTCCGATAATATTAAATTTAAATTCGCGAAAATTAATTTTATTTTATTCGATCCTAATAACGTCCTTTTCGAATTCGAAATTCCTTTAATTATATTTACGCCAACTATTTCCCCGTTAATTTCTGCCGGTTTTACTTTTCAGCCTGTGAAAACCCTTAAAAATATCCGTAAAGTAATAAAATAAAAACGTTACTTATAAAAAAAAATTAAGGATTATCAGGGTAACTCGCCAACAAAAATATTTAAATCGGTTAATCTTGTAACAAAAAATTACATATTACTTTTACATAAAACCGTTCTTTTTCGGGAAAGGGATATCTAATTACGCGAAACAAACTATATTTTAAGCAAACGTCGAAAAACTAAAAATAAACGTTTTCAAAAAAAAAAAGGAACATTTACTATATAAAAGAGATAAACTTTTTTAGTTCAAAAAGAAGGGGGTAATAAAAAAATACAGCTAATAACAGCTGGAAGGGGTCGTTATAAGAAAGTTAAGATAAAGGAACGGAAGTGTAACGTTTATGGCAAGGCCGGATATAATGCGCGTATTTATAAAGAAATTATAAAAACGTTTAACGAAAGAAAATCCGATTAATTTAAATTAATACGATATGTTATTATTAAGTTATTTAAATTTGTTATTACGAAATGCCAAAAACCGTCCGGAGTATTTGTGCGTCCGGAGTACTTATATAAAACGTTAAACGTTATTAAGTAAAATGTTATAAGATTTGTTATTTATATTTAGTTTAAGTATTAAGGCGGTTAAAATAGTAATAAATGTATTAATTTTCGCGATAGAAATAATTCTGTTTAAGTTTAAGTAATAGTAACGTATTAATTAAAAGATAGTTGTTTGGTTTAAAGTTAAAAAAGGGAAAATATTTGTTTTCAGATTATAATGTAATTATAAAGTATATATAAAAAAAATTTAAAAGTTATTATTTATTTTATGCCTAAATATAATTTAATTACCGGAACGGTATTTTCGGATTTAGAAAATTAAAAGATTATTCGTAATAATCAGCTTTTTAAGTTTAGTTTTAGCCGATTTATTAAAAAACCTTTAAAATTTTTAAAGATTGTTATATAAATAGGATTATAAAGCCTAATATTAGTACCGGAATTCCTTTATAAAAAAGATTAAAGCCCTATTTTAAACGTTATTATTTAGTACTAATTAAAGGAGCTATACGACGAAAACGAGATTAATGAAGCTAAATCCTTAAATAATCCGATTAAATTACTAAAGTTTGCAAAAAAATTAAATATCTCTAAAATTATTATTAAAATATTTAAAGGACTAGAAATTTTATTAATTCGAATTTTTTCGAAATTATTTACTGGATTTACGGTATTAATATTAAAAATAACGCCCGTAAAACATGTTAATTAGAGGAATTTAGGTTTCCCCGACGACATAATAAATAAAATTGTATTTTTTATTGTTTTCCCGGATTCGTTTATTTACCCCGAATTTCGTTTTTTAGATATTAGAATTACCGATTAACTTAAAAACGTTTATAAATTATTTAAGAAATATAAGCTTAAAAATATTAATATAATTATTAAACTTTTTTACTAAATTAATAACCCGAAAATAAAAAACCGAGTTAAGGCTGTACTTTAAAAAATTATTAAATAAAACGATATTATTACGATTATTTTAAGAATTTTTAAGCTTTAAATCTTTAAAGAAATTCAGATTACTAAGAACCGGCTAAAGGCTTTAACGAAATAAATTTAACGTAATATTTCTAATTATATTTATAAGTACTATTTAAAACATATTGTAAGGGTCCGGGATATTATTAAAAAAGTTAAGCTAAAAGGGAAAACGATTAATAAAAACGAATATATTAAAAATTTACTTAAAGGCTTTTTAACTAACTATTTCTAAAAAATTTTAAATAATTCCTTTATAAAGCTTAAAAATTTATACGTATTATTTTACGATAAGGTTTTAATATTAATTAAAAATTAAGCCCTTAATAAGGTTAAATTAATACATTACGACGGATATAAAAAGTAATCGAAAATCCGTTTCGATTTTAATTATATAAAAAAAGACCAATTTTATTCGTTATAATAATAAAAGGTAAAGTATTAACGTTTAAAAAGTCCCAGTCCGAAATAAGCGTTATTTAACCGTTTTAATTAGGTATTTAAAATTACGAATACGGTCTAAGAATTAAAGATTATTTAGGCAAAATAAATTTAAAATTTAAAGGCTTTTAAGGAAAAAATAAGGAATAAAAAGGTTTTACGGATTTTTCAATATTACGCCCCGTTAAAATAGCAATTACTTTAGGTTTAAAATTACGGTACTAACCTTTCGATTAATACAATAAGCTTTTAACCGGACGAATTTAAATAGGAAATTTTTTACCGTAACTAAGGTAATTATTATAGTAATTACCGAAATAATTATCGAAAGTATTAAAGTAATAGATACGGTAATTTTAAGTTTGGTATTTATTAGTTTTACTTAAAAAACGGATATTCTATATATAATTATAAATTATTTATAAATATGAAAAATACGGAATTAATTTCGCTCGACGATAACGTCTTTACGATTTATCTTAAATTTAAGGATAATTAAGTTAAGATAAGTATTATTTAATTCCTAAATATTTTTAAATATTAAACGATTAACGTTCGAATTTTTATTTAAAAAAAAGTTTCCGAATAGATATATAATTCGCCAGGTTTTCTTAATTATTACCGAAAAAAAAATATTTTAATCGGCGGTACGGTATTATGAAAAGTTCGAATAATTGCAGCTTTAATACCGATAAAAATAAGGTATAACTTAATACTTTTAAATAGTTACGTTTTATTATAATTTTAAAACTTAATAAATAAAAGGCCTTTATTAATTAGAACCGGGTTACCGAAATTAATTTTATTACTTTTATTATTAAAGATAAATAACTATTTTATAAAAAAGTTTTATTAAGTAAATAATTATAAAGTAACCTTATAAAGGTTAAAAGTACCCATTATTTAAAGGAAATTCGTACGTTAAATATTAATAACTTTAATTAATTTAATATTTTTATTAGTATTATAATAACCAAACGTATTAATAAAAAAATTTATTAATAATATAAAAAGGAATAAGGTTAATAAATATAAAATTATATAAAATGGACTTTTATTTATAAATATAAATACCGGTATTTAAACGAACGATATTATTAGTTATAGCGGTTTAATTAATAAAGATCATATTAAGTTTTAAAAGGCGAAAATTTAGGAAAACCTTAAAAGAAAGTTTAAAGTTACCTAAGCCGATTTAATAAAAGCTTATCCGGATTTTAACGAAGCTTTTAAGAATTTTATAATTAATAAGATACTGGAGGTATTTAGTCGTAAAAGCAAAAAAACGATTAAAATAACCGAAACCGAAATTCGAAATAATATTACCTCGATAGGAAAACAGTAAAACCTTAGGATTTTTATCTTAGATATTAAATATAAAACCGAAAATAAAAACGAAGCTAGTATTTTATTAATACAGCAATAAAACTTAACCGAATTTATTACCCCGTTATTTAAATTTACAGTTAAAATAAGTTATAAAAACGGCAAAAATTTAATTAATAACGTTATTAATACCGGAACCGAATCCAGTATTATCGTTACGTTTTACATAAACAGATATAAGTTAATAATAAAACAAATTCGGGTATCGTTTATAAGCTTTAACTTTTAAAAAAGAATTCGATTTAAAGGTATAATTAAGATTTTTATCTAGTTAGCTGGCCGATTAAATATTATTTTTTTCTTTGTCGTCGACGATAGCCATATAACGTAGTTGTTAATACTAGGACTTAATTTTATAATAAAATCGAAAATAACCTTAAATATAAATCCGGAAATAAAAAAAATTAAAATTCGGCCTTATAAAAATTATTTTTTTTTTAATACTTTTAAAACGAATTAGCTATAATATTTATACGAATAATAAATTTGGAAAAAAATAGACGGTAAATTTATAAACTGTTTTACTAATAAAAAGATAAACGAAATTACTATGGGCCTTTATGTTTTTGCGATCGGCGATACGTATGCTAATTAAAATTATATTATTATCCAAAAAATTATTAATAATATATTAAAGTTAAGAAATATTATTCTATATTAACTTAATAATAAAAAACTTACGTACGTTTTATATGGAATTTTATAAGATAAAATACGTAATAAAATCGAAAAAAATAAAGCCGTATAAATTAATATTATATATAAACCGAAATGGAAAAAAACTATTCCTGTTAATTATATTCCCCTTAACGGATTTATACAACCCGGAAACTTAAATTAAAAAGTAAAAAACTTGTTAAAGTTTAACAGATTATTAATTAAAACGATAAATGTGGCCCAATGGCTCAGTAGTCGCGAGCCTGGGTGTCTTTTTCAATTGTAACAGGCTTGGGCACCCTGTTGCGGTTAGTCGCAAAAGACAGCTGGTTTAAATCCAGCTTGGGCCACCGTTCCTTTAGGTGGCGCCAGTTTAGAGGAGCTAGACCAGTTGGGGCTTCGGCTCCGTTACCGTGTCGGCGATCAATTAGAGTGGTTGGGGGCTTTGGGAACTAATTAAATTAATCGTATACGTACTACTTGTTTGTCACCGTGTACCTATGACCCGTATTGCGTTTTTCCGGCCTTTACCAAGAAGGGACGGTTTTTAAGGGGTGCTTCCCGGTCGCGTTTGTATAAAACCAGTTGTGCATGTACTTAGTGAATGGATCAGCTGTATGCTGTCTGTATATATATAGCTAGATACCCCGAATAGCACTTGATCTTATAAAACGATAAATGTTATAACGAACCCGGTACTTTATTAATAATTTTATTTCCTAAATTTTTATTATAAAATACGGTATACGTTTTACCGAAAAATAATTAAATGATAAATTTATCCGTATAAAAAAGCTTTTTTTAAGGAAATATTATTTCGTAAAAAAATTATTTTAATTTAAAAATAGTTAAAATACGGGAGGATTAAAAATTATATTGCGCCTTTTTATAAGTTCTGTATAATTTTTTATAAGGTATAGCAAGTTAAAAGTATAAAAATACCAACTAGTATAAAGAATAAATTAATTAATATGTTATAAGTCCGGATTTAAAAAGGTATATTCGAATAATTTTACGTTACGTATAAAAATACTTAGTTTTTCGTTTAAAAGAAAAATGGTAGTTTACGATTAATTAATTCCGTAATTAAGTTAAACGTTATTACGTTACGAAATGCGTTTATGTTAAAATATTACAACGAATTTTTTTAGATTTTATTAGATATTTTTTAATAATATTAATAACTATTTTTTCCAGATACGATTAAGTTATTTTAGTTTTTACCAGTAAGGATTATACGACGTTTTTAATACCGTTAAAGTTGTTTAGAATAATAAATTTACCTATAAGGTTTATTAATTTTATAATTTATTTCTGTTATGTTATTAAAAGAATTTTTGTTAATTTAATACCCGAAGTTGTTTAATTATTTATAAATAACGTTAGAATTAAAGGTCCGAAAATATAGTACGATAAAGTTAAAATTTTTCCTGGGATTAGGAAATTCGTTTTTAAGCATATCGTTAATATTAATAAAACGTTTTTAAATTATAAATTAACCGGCGTTATAATTAATATATAGAAGTTTTAATGATATTAAAAGATAACCGTTATAATCGGATTTTTTTACGGAACGAATAATCGTCGACCCGATAATACTAAAGTGGTAAAAATCTTAAAAATCGGATCGTATAAAAATATTACGGAAATTAAAGCTTTTTTAAGAATTACTATTTATTATCAGATTTTCGTTAAATATTATACTATAGTAATTAATCCGTTAATACGGTTGTTACGGAAAAACGTACCGTTTATCTGGGTTTATAATTAAAATTTTATTATATTAACCTTAAAAAAAGCGTTTACGATAACCTTAACTTTAATTATACTAAATTACGATTTTAATATAAAGTTAATTATCGTAAAAACCGATTCCTATAAAGGAAAATTTGGAGGTATTTTAGGTCAGCTAATTAATAAAGTTAAGTATTTTACGTATTTCGAAAATAGTATATAAAAAAAACCGAGCTAAATTATAATGCCGGCAAGCTGGAATATTAGGTTGCTTTTAAGATTTTAAGGCAATTTCGAAATTATATTTATAAAGTTCAATTTAAGCTAAAGATTAACGCTAAAGTTTTAATAACTTAAATTAATAATTCGTTAAACCCCTTATTCAGAGTTTTATTTATTCGATAAATCGTTTAAATAAAGCAGTTCGATTTTCAGATTAAATATATTCCTAGTAAAAAAAATATAATTACGAATAACTTATTTAAGATTTTATCTAGGTTTTTTAACGTATTAAATAATTAATAAAAGGAAAAAGTTGATAATTTTATTAATATCTAATTAAACGTTATTCCGCTTAATTTAATTATAACTAGGACGGTTGTTAAGTTTTATAAATTTACTTAAAAATAAAAGCTTTTTATTAGAAATTAATTTGAAATATTATAAAAATATGCGAGGTTTTTAATAACGTTAAAGTTTTTTAATCGATTTAATATTGCATTAAGGAATAAAAAACGGTTTTTAAAAATAAGGTTTTAAAATATTTTGTTTAAGACGGTATTTTTTGGCGTAAGGTAAATAAGTAATATAGTAGTTATAAGGTTGTTAATATCGAATAAAAACGCCAACTAATAATAAAATAATATTACGAAGAATTTAATTATAAAGGTAAAAATTTAACTTATTACCGTATAGCAGTTTTTTATTATTAGTAAGGCATATATAAATATGTTCGGAAAATGATATTTGCATGTTTTAAAAGTTAAAAAGCAGCTAATCGACGTTTTAAAAAAAGTTACGGCTTTTTATAGTTTATCGATATTGCAGTTATTTAGATAATCGATATTTAGTTTATGCCCGACGATAATAATTATAAGGTTACTGTTAAAATAAGGTGTAAATTATTTAATTATTTAAAAACTAAAGCTTTGCGATTAAGAACGTTAATAGCAACTAAAAAGTTTTTAAAGAAGTATATTTTTTACCGGTACGGTATTCCGATTAAAATTAAGATAAATAGTAATTCCGAAAATAAATGTAAGGTTATTAAAGTTTATATTACGTTAGGTATTAAACGAAAAAAAGGCATTATTTACGTTATTTAACATTAAGGATTTGTCGAAAAAGGATATATATTAATTATTAAAACTTTAATAAAAGTAATAAATAATACTGGTAAAGGATAAATTAAGTTTTTACCTAAGATAATTTTTGCGGATAATATTATTATAATAAGTTATAGCTTAAGTTTCTATAAATTGCTATATAACGTGCCATACATATAAGCGAGAGATACATATAAGCGAACCACTTTTTGGCACTTTTAATTAATACACCTAAATAACTTAACCATAACATATCAAATTAGTTTAAATTAATCGAATATATTTTTGCTAACTGTATCTGCAGCTCCTTTCCAAGTGTACGTATTATATTAAGCTTTGTTGCGGACGTTATGTTGCCATTTTTTCCTTCCAACCCGCTTACGACCGATTACCTTTTAACGCGTCCAAGTTAATATTACCCCCATTTCGTACGACCTAAAGCCGATTAACTAGCTAACTATTTTCGACCGAATCCTTAACCCAAATACGCGAGTATTTTTTATCCGGCTTTAATACGTTAAAGATATAAATCGGAAAACGTTTTATAGGATACGTTAAGAAATACGTTAGGAACGCGTTAGGGGGTATAGGGGGTCCGTACGGGGTATTTCGCGGGGCGTATAACAGGACGTATCGGATTTGATTTTGTAATAATTCGAAACTTACGTAATTATACGATTAAAATAGACGTTTTTTAGGAAGATGAATATTTATTATATAGGATAAACAAATTCTTTTAGCTAGTAGAAAGGTTATAGCAAAGAATTATTACTAACAGCTGTTAAAGTTAAGCGGTTACGGGCGGGTTAGCAGGAAGAAATAATAATATGGCGTTCGTAATAAGCTTTGATATAATACGTACATTTGTTTAGAAGCTGTAAACATGGTTAGCAAAGAAATATTCGATTAATTTGAGTTGATTTAAGGTGTTGTGGTTGAGTTATTTGGATGCATTGTTAGGAAGTGCCAAAAAGTGGTTCGCTTATATGTGTCTCTCGCTTATATGTATAGCACGTTAGATAAAAAACTTTTTAATTAATCGAGACGATACTGCCGATATGGAGAATTATAACCTGGAACCCGAATATCCCGAAGGAAAAGTTAATTTTATAACGGATTTAACTTTTGGAAAAAAAAGTAAATGATATAATTAAAGTTACCTAATTTATTAGTAAATAGAAACGTAAGGTAACTAAATTCGTTAATTATAGAAACCGTAATAAAATAAGGGATAAATTTTTAAAAAAAGATAATCTGGTATTATTATATAATACGTTATAATATATAAATATATTTAAAAATATAAAGCTTAAGTACCGCTAAACTGAACCGTATATAATTAATAAAACTATTAATCGAAATACTTACCGATTAAAGGAAATTAATAAGACGTTCTTACGGGGAAATTTTCCTATTAATAAATTGAAGTAATTTATAAAAAATAAGAAAGATATTAGGAACCGATTAATTAAAAAGAACAGAAAAAGGTACGGTTACGAAAAATGTTAAGCTATACGAAAACTGGTAACCTAAAGCTTTAAAACTTATAAAAACAAATATTAAAGTATAAATCCTAAATAATTAATTAATTAAAAAAGATTAACGTATTTAATTATAAAAATTTAAAATATAAGAATATTATTTCCGAATAATTCTATTATATTACCGAACCCGGATACTTTTATTATTAGCGGAAAATTTTTTCTTTAACTAATCGAAAAGTTATATAAATAAAATCGGTAATATGATTCTCGAATAATACTGAAAGCTTATTACCGGTAAATTCCTCAAATGCCGGATAATTATTATCGTTTAAGTGTTTAACGACCTGTAGCTTTTTTTTAAAATTAGCTTTAAAAACCTTAAACTAATGATTTTTAAATATATATCTGTAACCCTTAATAAACCTAATACGGTTATTACAAAAATTCTTAGCAAAACCTAAGATTGATCGATAACCTAAAAAAGGGAAATATACCGGATTAATCGGGAATTTTTAAACCGTAATATCGTTTTTTATATAACTTATAAGGTATTAAGTTAGGTACTTTAAATACCTAAATAAACGGCTTATTAATATACCAAAAATCCTTAATTAATAATAATATAAACTAACCCGCAAGTTTTACGTAATTAATTTTAATGAAGATAATATTTATTTTAAATTTACCTTTAAAGATAAGTATTTTAACGATCGGAAACTACGCGTTAACTGCTTCCCAGAAATTCGTATTAATAATTCACTATTTTAAATATCGACCTTTTGCTACACCGAAAAAAAGGTAATTAATATAATACAATTATACAGAATAAAAAAAAATTATTTCGAAATACTTAAAAGTAATACGGGTTATTATAATATATTTATCCTAATATTTAAATAATTTATCGGTTTCGTCGAATTTTATACGAAAGAAAATTAAAATTCCTTAACTTATATAAAACCTAAACAACCGATTAATAATATAAGGTATACGGATTGCAAATATTAGTAACGGAGTAAATATAAATAATAAAATATCTCCAGAACTAGGACTAGGTATTATAGATATTAATCGACGAGTACTAAACTGCTTTATGGTATTTAATAACGGGTACCGGGCTTTTCTCGATTAACTTTATTATATTAGGGATAAAAAGATAAGGTTTAAATAACTAAAGGTTATTTATAATTAAAATCTTAAGGGGTATTCCTTTATTACTAAAAGTTATATTGCGATACCGATATTAAAAAAAACCAGGTTATAAATAAATACTTAATAGTATATAAGATTTTAAAATTTACAAACATTACCAAGGTTATATAAAAATTTAATATTCCGATTAACGTAATACACAAACGAACGGGACAAACAACCGAACGAGACAATCGGACCCACATTTAATAAATCGGTTATAACTTTACGAAACCTTTATATAATTTAATATAACTTTATACACAGGTTTATAACGGTATAAATAAAGCGTTTATAAAATTACATTAAGATCTAACCGTTCTTAGTAAAGTTATAACTATATATTCAAATAATAAATAAATTTTTATATCTACTTGTAACTTAACGAAATGTATATATAATTACGTTAAACTTTGTAAACGGCTTTAAATAATAATTATATAGTTATTAAGAATTTTTTCTAATTTTTAAAAAAATTATTTTATGAGATATTAAAAATGTGGGTCCGATTTAAAGGCTAAAATATATATCTTGTAATATCTTACGTAATCGGTCGTATAGAATTTTAGGAATTTTAGTAAAAGTAAGTATAAACGTAATATATAAGATTATAAAATGTGCTAATATTTAATAAAGATTTAATAAAGTTATAAATTTTTAAAATATAGTTGATATTATATATCACGTGACTGTCCCGTTCGCTTGTATGTCTCGTTCGCTTGTATGGTACGTTAAGCTTTAAAGTTTTATTAATATAATAAATAATAAATTTAATAAAAATAAAAAGATTTAATATAAAAAAATTCTTCTTACGGCAAACAGATATAACGTTAAACTTCTAGAAATTACGATTAAACTTAATAACAAAATCGGCTTTATTTTAAACGTACTTACTTTTTAAGGACAAATACTTTAACGATTTAATTAATTACTTTAAATTACTATTTACGCGGAAACCCTAAGCTTTAAGTGAACCTAACGGTTAACGAGAACTTATAATAAAAATAATTAATATAATAAATATATATATGCAAATATTAAAAAGGAAAAATCGGAAAAGAAATTTATAAAAAAAGTATAAGAACCAAAAAAATACGTATATATACCTGATTATATAAATTATAACAGCTAACTATACCTTCTTATACAACTTTAAATAAAATTTCCTAAGATTTCCTCGGCGCATACAATTTTAATTAAAAAAAGGCTTATACGAGCTTTATATTCCTTTAATTAATTACGTTTCCCGTTTAGTTTTATCTTTTAACGCTTTTTGTATATATATAACTTCAAATATCTATTAATTATATCTCCAGTCTTTATACATTTACACATTTCCATATATACAGCTTCTATTTATAAATACTTACTTATATTTATTCCATAAATATCTATACTTTTTAATTAATCTAATACCATTTACTATAACATTTTTATCTAAAAAATATTCGGTAAAGTCTACTTGTTATATTCTTAAGTTTAAAATTAAGAAAATTAATTAATCTTAATTAAATTATTAACGTTTTTATCCTTTATATTATTAATATAAAAAAATAATAAAAAAACTATATTATAAATTTTACCGGTTTAACCTCTTTTCTTAGCATATACCTTATTTAAGATTTAATCGGTCCTTTTTTATTACCCCTTTCGATATAAAAAAAATTAAATCTTAAAAATTATTAAAAATACTTTTTAAATTCGAAAATAAAGTTAAATTTTAATATAACGTTACTACTGCACCTTTTTAAAAAATCTCGTATATTATTAAACGATAAAAAATACCTTTAATTAAAAAATATTATTAACTTAATATATTTTATCGTTTATAATTCTGCCGAAAATAAATTGGTATATATTCTTAAAGCTAATCGTTTTATTACAATTTAATATTATATTTTAATAAATAAAAAATTAAAAACTGTAATTTAAATATTTACTTTAAACTATATTTAAACCGTAACGTATAATATTATCTAAATCGATAAAAATAAAGCCCATAATTATTAAGTAAACATTTTATATATCCGATTAAAACGTTTTTTAGAATTATTTAATACTGCCTTTTTTAAAAACCGAATTAAAAAAATATTACGACTTTATTATAACGGATAAAAACAGGTTAACCTTAATAATCTATTAATCCGTATTATAAAAGCTAAACTCCAATATAAATTAAAAAATAAACTTATAAAACTTAAATTACTTATTTCTTTTATATTATCGTTAAAAATCTACCGTAATAAAAAAACAAAAGAAAAAAAACCATAAAGCAAAATAAACAAAATTAATAACTTTATTACGGTAATTAGAAAATACTTAAAGCTATATTTAAAAATAAAAAATAAAAAAGTACTTAAATATTATTAGCCGAATAAATATTTATCGCCTATTTCGGAAAAGTTCGAATTAATATTAATACGCTTTTTATCTTTATATATTCCTTTTATTTCCGTTAATTAAACATACCTTTTTTTCTCCGATAAATCTCGATTACGATAATTTTTACTTAAAATCCGTTACGATTTTAGAGCTAAATACGTACCATGTCCGCCTTTTAATAATTAACGCGTTAAAATTATATTACAAAAAAAAATACATAATATTATATAGATAAATAGGAAATACTTATAAAAATGCTAAAAAATAACTGGAACCCTACTTTATCCAAAAATAACCTAGTTGGAAAAAAAACAAAAAATCGATTAATAACGATCTTTTTAAAAATAAGGCATAAAAGGATTTAAAAAAAACTGAGCAAAAAAAGGAATTAACGAAACGGAAAAAAACGAAATCCTATATTAAAAATGCTGGAAAACAAACCGTAAAGGTAAATTTAAATTAAATAACAGATTTTTATATATTTATAACGTTAAGGAGTTATTTATATTAAATTATTATTTATTTCTTACAATAAGTCGAAAATGAACTTTGTCGTAAAAAAAAGAGGTTAAAATAATACAGGGTTTAGGGATTTAACTTTAGGCTAGTTAATTAATCCCACTTGACTTTAAGGGTATTTTTAAAAGCTTGTTTCCTTCGGGCGTAACCCCGTTATTATTCATCATCGTCGACACTCTCTTTTTACGGTCTTAATACTGATTAATATAGATTTGCGTTATTTTATATATTGCTCTAATTATACGCTCGCCCGTAAGCGTCTTTTCGAATACTTACTAATTAGGACCGAATCTCTCCGACCCAATTCAATAATAAACGAAGTTATAAAAAAAATTATCTTTTAATACCGCCGCTTTTATTACCTTAATACTAAATAACTAATTTAGATTATTAAAAGGTTTACGGGGATAAATCTAAAATATAACGATATAAAATCGCTTTTTTATATAGCTTATAACGAGGGAAAAATATAGAAAATACCGTTTATTAACTTATAAAGAAAAGTAATATAGGTAAAAAAAATTACTTGGTATAATGTAAAAACTGTTAAGCCTGTTAGCATTAAAAATAACGGCTATTTCGGACTTATTATAAATAACCTGTCGTATTATAAGAAGTATTATTCGTTTAGAACTAAGAACGCGGTATAGTAAAATTTATATACGTATATTACCCGGATATTTAAACGTTTAAAAACGTTATTATTAAATATAAAAGATAAAAAAGAAAAAAAAAAAAAAAAGCGTAGATTTTACGTTTTAATAATAGGAAAAAATTTAGCATAATAATTGTCGAGAATTTTTACGTAATAAAAGGTATTAAACTAATAATTTCTAACGTTTATAACTAATATTAAAATAAAATCGTAAAACGAAAGATATAATTTCTTAAAAACGAAATATGCGTAATTGCGGCTTAAATAAAAATATTAATATATTTTTAAAATCTTATAATAAAAATAATAACGTATACCGTTAACAAAACTAAATAATAAATAATAAAAAACGTAATACTAATTAAATACTTTAAAAACATATTCGAACTTAATAAATTTTATAAACTTAATAATAATTACTTTTAGATCCTTAATAATAAGTACATAATTCTAATTAATAAAAATTACAGAACTAAATTAAAAAAATTAATAACCCGTAAAGTAAAAAAAAATATTATTAAGTTATTAAAAGATATATAACTATAAGATATAATTATTAA
Source organism: Monosporascus sp. CRB-8-3 (assembly GCA_004155055.1). Lineage (NCBI taxonomy): Eukaryota > Fungi > Ascomycota > Sordariomycetes > Xylariales > Monosporascus > Monosporascus sp. CRB-8-3. The sequence goes on along the minus strand of QJNZ01000114.1, from coordinate 133,659 downwards.
AAGGCGACAAACTATTAATAATACCATATGTTATTATTTATAAAAACTTAGAAAAATTAAAATAACCCCTTAGCTTAAAAGATATTATTCGGTTATTTCCGTAACCCGTATAAAAATAATTAAAACATTATTAAAAACAAGGTATTAAAGTGAAAAACAGAAATAATAACGTTATTTTGAAAAACGATACGGACTAGAAAATTAAGCAAATCAAGCAAAAAGGGGACGCCCGAAAAAGATGGTCCCCGAATTGTACACCTTAAAAGCCCTAGACGAAGTATTAAAGCTAATACGTAAGCTAAAGTTAACTTTAATATAAAAAGGTAATAATATTAACTTTTTCTATTTTCACCTATTATTAAATGCTAAAAACTAAGACGAAAATAGCTATAAGCTATACGCTATAATAAATAACGGTTTATTACTAAAAAAAAAGTTATAAAAAGCTTAAAACGTAAAATATAATTTAAAGTTATTTTTATTAAAATTAAAAAAACCTTTAACGCGGAATTTTTTGTTTTATATTAAACGATAAGGTATACGGGCACCTAATAAATACGAAACAGATATTAAAAAAAAATATACGTCTATAAAAGAGCTAGAAAAGTATAAGGCCCGTATTTACGCCAAGGGATTTACTTAACAAAAAGAAATTAATTATAACGAAACGTTAGTTAATATTATAAAAGCTATATATTAAGAAATCCTGATAACGCTAATTACTACTCTAAGTTAGCATATACTTTAAATCTATTTTATCGCTACCTATTTAAACGGTAATTTAAAAAAAAATTTATATAAAGCTTTTTCCTATACTAAAGGAATATTTCGACGCATATCCGGAAAATAAAATAAAATACCAGTTCTCTTTTAAAAGAATTATTAAACTAATAAACCCCTTATACGTCTTAAAATAAACAGAAGTTACTTAACAGGAAAAAATAAAAAAAATACTTGCGAAAGAAGGTTTTCGCCCGTTAATTTCGGATAACGCGATATATTATAATTCTAAAATAAAAAAAGTTATTACTTTATACGTAAATAACTTCCTGCTTTTCGGCCTTAATAAATAACGTTTTAAGAATATTACTAAAAGGATAACTAAGGATATATTTATTAAGGACCTAAAAAACGTTACCTAATATCTAAACGTACGAATTATACGTTCCTTACTAACGGAAAATATTAAATTAAACTAGTAACAATATATTAAAAACTTACTAAAATTACTGGGATTAGATATTATACGGAAACAACCTACGCTATTTGTTAAGAATTATCTAAAGCACGCCGTAAAAAATAAAAAAAACCTAATAAAAAAAATACTTACGAATATACGAATTTTATAAGGAAATTTAATTTTTCTAATTATATTAATAAACCGGATATATCATTTATAAAGTTAATATAAGCTAAGTTTATAAGTGACTCGTTTTTTAAGTACTAGAAATATATTAAAAAATTAACGCGATACTTAAATACTACGACAAACCTATCTTTTCGATACCGGAAACAAGAAAATTATGCGTACCGGAAATATAATAACCTAAATTTGGTCGAAATAATAAATATAAACTTTATAAACGGTAAATTAATTAAATCCATAATAGGTTATATATTTTTTATAAATAAAACGCCCGTATTATAAATTTCAAAGGTATAAACGTTATTATTAAATATATTATTAAAACAGAATACGTAAAAATAAATATAGCTATTACGGAGATTACCAGAATTAAAAACTTTTGATAGAGTTAAAGCTTGTACTTGAAAGCCTTATTCCCATTTTAGAAAATAATATAAGTACGTTAAAATGGGTAATAAAAATATAAATAATACGAAAAAAACGCTATATTTAACCGGAATACGATTACGTACGTCAAAAAGTATAAAAGGGTAATATTAGCTTTTAGTACGTAAAAAGCAAAAATAACTTAATAAATAAGCTGATAAAACCTTTTAATAAAGCTAATTTCGAACGATATGTAACGAGTTTAAGATTAAAGAAAATATAAAACGAGTTAAAAAGTATTTAAAATCAATAAATACAAGAATTTAATAACCGAAATTACTCAAAATAAAAGAGCGTATCGGCAGTTAGTACTTTAAGATAATTACAGCTAGTAGGCCCAGGTTAAAGAATGTTACCTAGGATACCTTTTGTTATAAAAGAACCCTTTAAGTATAGATTATATATATAAAGGCGGCTCGCCCCAGACGTTTTTAATTTATAAGATTATTAACATAGAGTTTTACGCATTTATCCTGAATTTAATCACTGTAACTGCTAACAGTTAATTAGCATTTTATATAAAAATTATCCGTAAATATTAAATATCGTTTATTACCGAATAACTTTTTTAACGGATTAAATATTAAATTTCGGATTTACCTTTAACGAAAACGATATATCGGTTAAAAAGTTTTTTAATTTCGTAAAAACATTATTTATTATTATTTTTTCGATAATATTTACGGCCGGTAACGGGTAATATTTATTAAAGTAATTTTTGCTGGCAGGTATAAGAAAAATATAGTTAATAAAAATTATTTAATCAATTTATTAATAACGAGAAAAATTTAAATTATACGTAAAGTTATTAACTTTTTTAATAATAATAAACGGCTTAATATATTAATATAACTATTTACGTAATAATCTATTTAAAATGTAATATTCGTAATATAATTTAAGATAAATTTCGTTACCGATTTTAAAACATAATAGTTTACGTATTTTCTTATATCGAATTTTAACGTTAATTACGGCGAAATTAATAACAGTATTCGTTTTCTTAATAAAGTTATTTAAATATTTCGTAATTAACGGCAGGTTTAAAATTTTCGATTAATAATAACGATAAATATAACTTGAAATTCTAAATTATTTTAATCGGCGAATAACTAAGAATTAATAATTCGGAATTATTTATGTTATGTTAAAAGGCGGGGATTATATCGATTTAAAAAAATTTGTTACTACCATAATAAAAACGTAAAGTAATGTCGATATTTTAATTTTATTTAATTTTATTTAACCTTCCGTTTAAAGGTAATAATTTATTAATAAAGTTAATTTCGTATATAATCGCGTAAAATTTTATTAAACGTTAAAGATAAATTTCGAATTTTGATTAAAGATTATTTTTACGGTTAATTTTAATCGTAAAGCAGAAATACCTTAATAAATAATAACGCTTAATACGTAGCTTTATACGTTTTTACGCTCCGAAAAATAATACCTTTTTTATTAAATTTATATACGACAATTATAATTATATTTAATACCTGAAAACCTTTAACTACTTAAGGAATATTAACGGATAATATTCCCGGAAAATTAATAATAAAATCCTACGTTATCGTATAAAACGGTATTAGGGGATTACTAATAAGCTTTAATTTATTTAATTAACGCTAGCGATTTATTTTTAACGTTATATATTTCGGATAATATTTAATTTAATTAACGATTTTCTAAGTTAAATTATAAATAATAATACCGTTTAAGTTTTAGAATATACGTTTAAGCTCGAAATAATGTTTATTATCGTATATTAGCTATAAAATTTCGTCGATATATACGAATAAGATATAAATATTACGTTAATCGGATTTAAGTATATAGTAAATTAAATTATTAACTAGCTTATATTAGTATTTAGTCGATTAGTTTATTTTATCCGTTTCCGCTAGTTTAATTTTTAATTTATTTTATTGCTTATTATATTTATAACCGTTAATAATCCGTTAACGAAAAGCCGGATCGATTAAAACGTTTATAATAGCTAGGTACGTATAATCGCTTAAAATATCGTTAAACGTAGATTTTTATAAATTGTTAACTTTTTTAATATTTTTTTTCGTATTGTCTGTAAGTAAATTTTAAAAAAATATCTGGAATAATATTAATTTTTCTTAAAATATAGCGAATATTAAATCGAAATTAGAAAAAATAAACGGACGTAATTATAAGCTGCGTATTTATTTAACTTCGTTTTTAATAATAAGCCATATATAATGTATAATATTTAACATAGCTTTATAATTTATTAAAACGAAAATAAAATAGTTATAAAATTTAAAATATATCCGTTAATTATAATATATCTAAATTAAATATACGATTTTAAGCTTTAATATATTATAATTACGTTCCGTTCTCGTAAGTACTTTAAAAAGAAATATAATAAGTATAATAGAATTAGTTAAAATACGTTTGTTATTTTATAACTTATTAAGGTAAAAAATAATAACGTTAAAATTTTTAGTTGTAAAAATATCGATTTTTAAGAATATTATTTTATGGTAATTTTAATAGATAAGTATTAAGTCGTTATAAAGTTATGATTAGAAAATACCGAACGTTTTACGTTTAATTATTTTTAAATTAAAGATTTAACGTATCGTCTATTTTTTTTTTCGCTGTTTACGTTTTAAAGATAACGTTTTTTTAGTAGCGTTAGTTAGTATTTCTGTTTTACGTAATTATAAAGATTTTTTTTTTAATATAATAGTATATATTTGCGAAAAAAGATTATTATACCAATATAATTCTTAACCGCTTTTAACGTTATAAGAAATTTAATTTTACGAATTGTCTTAAGTTTATTAGAGGTTATAAAAATGTTATATCCGTTAATTTAAAAATTAAGGAGTTTAATTAACGAAAAGTTAAGGAACGATTTTTTTAAGAAAAATAAAAGACCGATTTTATCGAAAATATCGAAAATTATTCGTAAATATTTAAGGTAATTTTTAAGATTATTATTATAAATAATAATATCGTTTATATACGCTTTAACGTATTATTTATACGTCTTAAAACATTAGTTAAGAAATTATTATTTAAAAGCCGGTAAATTGTAAAAGCTTATAAGGGCGATATTAGAAATTTCGAATTTTTCGAAGATATAATAATTATTTTATAACGATCTTTTTTAGTAATAAGTATCTAGTAAAAAAATACTAATCCGTTTATTATAATAAAATATGTTTATTTTTTAGTCGATTAATAATAAACTTAATATATAGTAGTAAATAAATCTTAGAGATAACGTATTTATTAAATAGTTGTAAATCGATAACCGATTAACTTTTTAAATTTTCTATTTTCTTTTAACGTTAGTTTAAGGCCAGATAACGATATATTACTAATATTATTACAGCGAAAAGTGTAAAAAAAAGATTTATTTTAACCGTTTTGTTTAATATATTAGGTTAAACGTTTTATTAACGTAATTTTGGTTTTAACGGTTTAAAGGGTAAGGGCCTATAGCTTTATACGTTTGCTGCCAATTATCGACGAGATCGATAATTAATTTTTAATTTTAAGGAAGTTAATAATATTTTTATTTCTTTATATATCGAAATTTTCGACGACTTTCTTTATACGTTTAACGGTTATTTTATTATTTATATAAATATAAATATTATTTTTAGATAAAATTAACGTAAACGAAGCTAATTTAGTATAAAACGATGAGAAATACCTTTTTCGATTTACCGTATTAATAAGGATATTATATAGGTCGTCCGTATTTACCTTATTTAATATTAAAACGTAAAAAGTATTTTCGTTGATAAAGAATTTATCCGATAGCTAGAAATCCTGTTTATTGTTTAATATAAATAACTCCGTTATTACTATATTAATTCGGTTTTATATAATAAAAAAAATATTTTTCGATATTAATATTATTAATTAACTGGAAACGTTATTTACGGTAAATACGTTATAGCTTATCCGTAAAATTAAAAAATATTACGATTTTTAGTATTATTATACCGATAATAAAATTAATATCCCCGGGGAATTCGGCTTAAAAGACGTAATTCCGTTCGATACTTAAATTATTATCGATACCTAGGAAATTAATATATATAACGGGAATTTTAAATATCGTTTTTAAAGAAACGATCGTTTTAGCAAACGTTATAATACGACGGTATACAGGTTTACGTCTTTTAAAGATTTTTATAAGGATTATTATATTATTATAAAATCCTATCGTAATTAAATTTTTCGGACAATTAATATTAAAATTATAAACGTTATTAAATTTATTATTATAAAATAAATTAAAGGTTAACTTATTTATAATTTAAGCTGTAATAGTTATTCAACTTTTTCGTTATATACCGTATTTCGATTTACTAAGGATATTAAGAAAAAAAATAACTTATTTCGTTAATTAAATTTTATCTTTAATACCACTTGTAATAATCAGCTTAATAACGTTAATTTTTTCGTAAATAATAACTTTATTTTCGAATTATTTTTATTAAATAAATTAATATAAACGGATATTAATTTTTTTTAATTACTACCTTAATTTTAATATAAATATATTTTATTGATATATTAAACAGTTATATGTCTTTAAGTTTCGTAATAATAATATATTTAATATTAAAAACATTTAATTCTATATTTTTCTACGTAATTTAAAAATACTTATCGTTAATAATTTTTATCGTATCCCGTTTATTTATTATTATATTACCTAGGATTTTAAAAAAAATATACAGGTATTAGAATATATGTATTAAAAATATTAAAAGTAAATATTAAATAATTAATTATATTTCTTATAGGTTTTTTTTAATAATATTTACTTTATCCGCTTTTACTTTTAATTCGGTATAACAAAACGTTAATAAAGTCGAAAAAAAAATTAGTTCGTTAAAGTTATTATTATTTCTCTCTGTTTTGCTTATATACGTTTCTTTCTTATCGTAATAATTATCTATTATAATATATCTATCGGCTTATAACTGGTTTTTCTTCTTCTATTTATCATCCTTATTAAAATCTAGCTATATTTTATCCTCGAAATAATTATTACCTAATAGTTAACCCGGACGGGTTTAACGTCGTTAATAACGAAATAAACGTTAATAACTATAGAAGTTTATATAATTATTATAACGGCTATTTCGGTTACGGCTTTATTCTTAGTAATACGGCTTATAAGTACTTAAAAACGGTTAAAAACCCGAATAATAAGAATAACAATTAACGTTATTTAAATATTAATTATTATTATAGTAAAAGATATAACTATAATTATTATTATAACCTTTACGGCTATATCTTTAACTTTAATTATAAAAATTATTACTTTTTCGATTAATAATTTCTAAATAAAAAATGTTTTAATAATAATAAGTAATTAATTTCGAATTAATATTTTATTTAATATTATATATAATTACACGTTTAAAGTATTAAACCGTTAGTTAAAAGACGACGTCGATATATTTTCCGATATTTCTTTATATAGGTTATATAATTATTAAAATTTAACCTTTAACGGGGCGAAAAATAAGTTTTTAAAAATACGGATATAACTCGTTATAAATAAACGTTATTTATTATATTAAATTAATTATTTTATATATACGATAATTCTCCCTAAAGGAGACGTAACCGTAGAACAAAATTAAATAAATAGATAGATTATAATATCGGTTATTAAGTTTTATTAAACCTTAACTTTTTTTACAGGTGTTTTACTTTAAGGTAACTTTAGATTACCCTGTTATGCCCTTATCGATAATTATTTTTAACCGAATTCTGGACGGTATTTACAATCCGGAGCAGCCGGATAAATTATTATTCGTAATTTTCCTTACATCGAATTAAAAGTTAAATTTCGAAATTTTTAAGCCTTTTGCCGTTTATATCCAGTTTTTCTAATAGTTTTTTTATACGGTCGATATTTTTTATTATAAGGTCGTTCAACTTTTAATTGTTTTTATTTATATAAATCAAATCGTATTCGAAAATTAAAAATAAAATCCGATTTTTTTAGGAAAGGTTGGTTAAATCGACGGAGGTATCGATATTTTTAATTCGTTTTAAAGCTTTATTAAGTTTAAAAACCTTAAAAAACGTTTTTCGTAAAGATTTTATAGTTACGGAATACCGGTATTTTGTAATAGGAATTACCCGGTATGTTTTAGTTGTTTTAATTAATAGGGATTCGAAAAGTTATAGGATCGATCGAGGTTAAAGGTAGTTATCGTAGGACTGGTAAAGGGTTATAAAGCAGCTATCTTATACGGACTTAAAATTTACCGCGAAAAGCTTAATATCTCCTAAGTTATTATCTGCATTTCAGGAGATTCCCCCTGCCGAACCAGTTAAAAGATATAAGGTTTATTAGGGTCGAAGCTTGTCGGCATTACGTAAATAAGCCTCCTAATTAATATTAATCGAAAAATTACATATTTACGGGGATTTAACAGTCGGTTTTAAGATAAAGTTTTTCGTAACCGAAACGTATAATTTATTATTACCGTAAAAACCATTAATAATTACCGTATTCGAAAATATTGGGTAAAGTATTTATCGTATTAATTATTGGTATAATTATTTCGTATTTTTAGTTTAGCCTGGATAATACGGCTTGAACCTAACGACCTTATATATATACGATAATAACGAATAATTTCTATCGTTTAATCTCGTAAAAACTTATTATTATTAATATCTTATTTAATAAATTTCGTTTATTTAAAATAATTCAAAACGTCGGCCTTGTCGATTTTAATTTTTTTATTAGCTTAATTAACGTTTTTTTATTATTAATTTTATATTTTAAACGTTATGTTAATAATAATTAAGCAAACCATTATATCAAGTAAAACCTCGGAGTAATTATTAAAAGTTTTTAATAATAATTTCCGCTTTATAATCGTCGTTATCTTATATTTTTTATAAGTTATTAATAAATAGAAAAACGTTACGGTAATAAACGTTTTTACTAATAACGATATAATCGCCTTTACTAAACAACTTATTTAAGTTAACCTAAAAATAACCGAAATTAAATATTTTCTAATTTTTAAACGATTTTTTACATAATATTATTTCTTTAAAAATTATAATCATTCCCTTATTTTACTAAAAAAATATTCTATAAAGCCTTATATTCCGGCCTATATTGTTATAAATATAACTATTATCATTTTGTTAATTCTATTAGTATTTAACTAATAAAAGCTCAGATAATCTTACGATAATCTCGGCTAAAATAACTATCCTTTTATATTATTATTATTATTATCGTTATCGTTATTATTCTGTCGTTTCAATTCCGATTGGGATTTTTCTAATTATTCGTTATTAGAAATATCTTATCCGTTCTTAAACGTAACTTAGTTATTTACCAGCGTTAAATTAACGTTATCGTAACTTATATCGTTATTATAAATATTATTAGGTATTAATAATTATCGTAAATAATAATTTAGTTACGGTATAAATAAACCGAATACTTATAATACCGTATAAAAAGTTATAAAGGTATTTTATAAATAACGAAAAATTATTAATAACGACTTTAATATGTTCGATATTCTAGATATTATTCGTAAACGATTAATAAGCGTTAAATTATAGATTAATTTTATAACGCGTTTTATTCTTAATAGGTTTAAGGCCGATAAAAAACAGAGCAAAGGAATCCGGATTTCGAAGGTATTTATACCGGGTATAATATATGTTAATTAACGTAATAATCGATTACGAAAAATTAAAAAAGAATTAAAAATAACCGGAAATAACGTAATATCTATTAAAACGTTAATTCTAAGTTATTTATTAAGTTAACTTTTGTTAACTAGAATATTTTATTAATTATTAAAATTAACGGCTTATTAATAAATATATTTAAATACTTACGTATTTATTATCTAATCGTTAACGGTATTAACGTTAATACCCGTACTTTAAAATCTTATCGTTTAACGTGGGTATAAGAATACAGCCCCCTGTAGCTAAGAAGACTAGGCTAGGACAGGACCCTATATAAATCCTAATACGAGACTGTCCAACAACAGTCGCTGATACGACCTACGGGGTTCGTGGCTCAGTTGGAGCTAATAATTGGTCTGAATATCTAATAGTCGGCTTTAATTTTAATATTTTATAATATCGAGATTATAAATAATACCAAGACTAAAAATTCGTTTAACTTAATAAATAAGTAATTTAATAATAATAGGGCTATTAAGATATCTCTTAAAAAGTATAATAACTTTCCGGATATTTTTAACGTAAATAAGATTATCGAGAAGATTTTGAATAAAACTAATTATTTAAATAATAAACCTATTAACGAGGTATAAATATAATATATAGCGATAGCTAAAATAACATAAAGAATACGTAAGGATATTAAAAAAAATACGTAATAAAAACTAATAGCGTTATAAATCTTTAATAAAAAGAAAATAATTTTGATAATTCTTAACGAATAAGACAAAGATAGCTCGGTTAAGGCTAACTAGTTACTTAATATTAGCAAACGGTAACGGTAATAATGCGAAAGGCTTTCTTTCGATAAAAAATTAATAGATTATATTATATTAAATAATTCTTTAATAGAAAAAACCGAAAAGACTACTATTTAATAAGCTTTTTCTATAAAGTTAATCTTATTTATATATTAATCTGGTTTAAGATTAGCTGGTAATCTGTCCGACAAATACATATATATACTTATTTATCTAAAGAATAACCTAGATATAGGTTATAAATTTTATTATAAATATCAGTAGTTATAGTAATTAAATACAGGATACTGGCGTAAAACTTTATATTAATAATCTTATAAATTAAAAACGTTTAAGGCGAACCGCCTTTATATATATAATCTATATTTAAAGGGTTTTTTTATAATAAAAAATGTTCTAAATAATATTTTTTAACTTAAACCTATTAGCCGTAATTATCTTAAAATATTAATTACCGATAACGTACTATACCACCTTACGAACCAAACTACCTCGCAAACCGTTTTTATCAACATATTCATTATCCAACTTTTATCAGCAATTATTTAACACTAATAATATAAAACGTTTTACAAAAAAATCTAAAATAAACTTAACTATTTAAATTAAAAAACGAAACCCGATATTTAATTTTAAAAAGTTATATTCTCTTTATAAAATCCCCGAATTTACTTTAAAAACCCGATATTACGGTTAATACGCCCGAATTAATATTTTATTTAATTTACGAAAATTAACGCCGACCGAAAAAAAATCTATTACCGAATAAATCCTTAATTTAAATATACAAACGTTTCCTATCCGGCTTTAACATATTAAAAATATAACGAATTTATTATTAACCTAGTACGTTATAATACGTATCGGAATTAATTAAATATCGAAATTTATTAAACGGTAAAAAAAATTCCAAACGTATTTAAATCGGAATATCGATTATTAACGGGTATTATATAAAAATTTAAAAATATTTTACAAATAATTTAAACTTATTCGGATTATTATCGCAAAATACGGCATTATAAAAAATTTTTTTATAACTTCGACGAAACTGGATTTTTAATAAAGTTTTTTATAATAACGGATATAATAATTACCAATACCGAAAAACGTAAAAAACTTAAATAAACTTAATAAAACTTAATAAAAAATAAATTACAATTGTTTAAATTATTAATTCCCAAAATTAAGCTATACCGCCATTTATTATCATAATAAGAAAAAATTATTTAAAATCTTAATTCCGTAATAACTTATTATTAATAACCGATTAAAAAATTACATTAAATAATAATAATTAAATAACGAATAAATTAAATCTAAAATAAATCCAATATTTCGATTAATATATTCAAACGCGTACGAAAAAATCTAAATATCTTTTTATCCTTAACAGTTACGAAAACCATTATTTAATAAAATTCGAAAAATATTACGCCAATTACGATATTATTACATTTTATATACCTGCGCATTTTTCGCATAAACTTTAACCTTTTAATGTATTTTATTTTTTTACTTTAAAACGTACTTATTCGTTATATATCGAAAACTTAATACGACATTATTATATTTATATTGCCAAAAAAAAATTTTTTTGTCGGCTTTTACAACGCGTTTAAAATTACCATAACGTCCGATAATATTAAATCCGGATTCGCAAAAATTAACCTTATTCTATTCGATCCTGATTACGTTTTTTCCGAATTCGAAATTCTTCCAGTTATACCTACGCCGACTATTTCCCTATTAACCTTTACCGGTTTTATTCGTTCCTTATTTACGAAAACCCCTAAAAATATTAAGGAAATAACAAAATAAGGACGTTATTTACAAAAAAAAATTAAAAATTACTAGGGTAACTCGCCGACAAAAATCGTTAAATCGGCGAATCTTTTAATAAAAAGTAACTTATTACTTTTATACGAAATTACTTTTTTTCGAAAAAAAGTTACCTAATTACGCGAAACGAACCATATCTTAAGCCAACGTCGAAAAACTAAAAATAAACGTTTTTAAAAAAAAAGGACATTTACTATACAAAAAGGACAAACTTTTTTAGCCGAAAAGGAAAAAGGTAATAAAAAAATGCAACCTATAACGGCTAAAAATAATTATCGCAAAAAGGTTATAACGAAAGAACGGAAATATAACATTTACGGCAAGCCCGGACATAATACGCGTACTTATAATAAAGCTGTAAAAACGTCTAGCGAAAAAAAATCCGATTAATTTATGTCATTTTAATATGTTATAGTTAATTGATTTAAATTTTTTATCGCGAAATGCCGAAAAGCGGTTTGCAAAATAATTTAACTCGCAAAATGGTATAATACGTTACGCCTTTTTACTTTAGGTAATTTCGGTTATTAAATCCGTTAATTTTAAATACTTTCTAACTTGTTTTATATTTTCTTAAGTCCTAAGTTCGCTATAAATCGTTCGAAATTAACCCTATTAAAAGGCTTTATTAGCTTATTTGCTAAATTATCCTTATTTTCTACGTATTAAAAGTTAATATTATCTTTTTATATCTTTTAACGTACGTAATAATATTTTAATTAAATATAACGTTTCCTTCGTATTATCTATATTTTTATTACTTACTTTAACGTACTTATATTATTTTCCAGAATAAGAATAAAACCCTTAAATATAAACCTTAATTTTATTAAAAAATTCTTAATCTTAATTATTTCCGTTATAATTATTTTTGCTTTTACGTATTCTATTTTAATAATATATGTAATAATGATATTTTATAACTTTAAAATTTATATTACGGGTACTTTAATTATAAAAAATACGTAGCTTATTATAGATTTAATTAATTTACTATTTGTAAAATTTATATCCATTACTTTAAATAAGTTTATGTTATTATATTTCCGGTACGGGTAATTTTTTAATTTCCGGTACCGAAAAAATAAGTTTATCGTATCGTTTAAGTATCGCGGTAATTATTTAATATATTTTTAATATTTAAATAACAAATTATTTATAAACTTAACCTAAGTTTACGTTATAAACGTTATAATTAATTTATTAATATAATTAAAAGGTTAAATTTCCTTTTAAAGTTCGCATATTCGTACGTTTTTTTTTTATTAATTACGCCTTTATTTTTAATGGTATATTTTAAATAATCCTTAACAAATAAAATAAATTATTTCCGTATAACGTTTAATTTTATTAATTTTAATAATTTCTTAATATATTATTATTAGTTCAGTTTAATATTTTCTATTAATAAAAAACGGATAATTTCTACGTTTAAGTACTAGTTAACATCCCTTAAATCCTTAATAAATATATTTTTAATTATCCCCTTAACGATATCTTTAAAACTTTATTTATTAAAACCGAAAAGTAAAAAATTATCTACGTATAAAACAATAATATTTCCTATTTTCGGATTATAATATATTACGTTATCCGAAATTAACAAGTAAAAACTTTACTTCGCGAATATTTTTTTTACTTTTTCTTACTAAATAACTCTAACTTACTTTAAATTATATAAAAAATTTATTAATTTAATAATTTCTTTAAAAGAAAATTAATATTTTATTTTATTTTCCGGGTATACGTTAAAATATTTCTTTAGCATAAAAAAAACTTTATATAAATATTTTCGTTTAAGTTATTATTTAAATAAGTAGCAATAAAATCGATTTAAAATATATGCTAGCTTAGGGTAGTAATTAACGTTATTAGGATTTTCCAGTATATAACCTTTATAATATTAACTAACGTTTTATTATAGTTAATTTCTTTGTATTAAATAAATCTCTTAACGCAAATACGGGCCCTATATTTTATTTTTATTTTTTTATAAACGTATATTTTTTTAGCACTTATTTCGCATTTATAAGATATCCGTATACCTTATCGTTTAATATAAAATCAAAAATTCCGCGTTAAATCTTTTTTTTATTTTTAATAAAAATAACTTTAAGCTATATTTCGCATTCCGGGCCTCTTACGATTTCCTTTAATAATAAATAATAAAAAAATTCGTTATTATCGCTTTTTTAAATCAAAGCTAATTTTAACTTACGTATTAGTTCTAATACTTTATCTAAGACCTTTAAAATATATAATTTAAGAACCGTTTTTTTTTGGGCGTCCCTTTTTTCGCTTAACTTACTTAATTTCTTAATCCGTATTATTTTTTAAAATAACGTTATTATCTTTAATTTCTATTTTAATACTTTATTTTTAACAATATTTTAATTATTTTTATATCTGTTACGGAAATAACCGAATAATATTTTTCAAGTTAAAAGGTTATTTTAACTTTTTCAAATTTTTATAAATAATAACACACGGTATTATTAATAATTTGCCGCCCTTTAATAATTATACCTTATAATTATATATCTTTTAATAACTTAACAACATTCCTTTTACTTTACGGGTTACTAATTTTTTTATTTCAGTTTTATAATTTTTATCGATTAAAATTATACATTTATTACCAAAAATCCGAAAATAACTATTATTAAACTTATAAAACTTATTAAGTTCAAATACGTCTTTAAAACATGTAATTAGTATTATGTCCTTTATTATTAATAATATATATTATTACTTTTATTACAAAGTTCTAAAAATATATTAATATTTTTATTTAAACCGTAATTATATTTATTTTATTTTAAAAAAATTATATCCCTCGTTTTATAACTTTATTTTAATATTAATTATAAACGTTAGAAATTATTAATTTAATACCCTTTATTATATCAAAATTTTCGATAATCGTTATACCGAACTTTTTACTATTATTAAAACATAAGATCTACGCCTTTTTTCTTTTATCTTTTATATTTAATAATAACGTTTTTAAACGTTTAAATATCCGAGTAATATACGTATATAAACTTTACTATATTTTATTTTTAATTTTAAATAAATAATATTTTTTATAACGCGATAAAGTATTTATAATAAATCTCAAATAACCGTTATTTTCGATATTAATAAATTTAATAATTTTTATATTATATTAAATAATTTTTTACGTATATTATTTTTCTTTATAAATTAATAAATAATATTTTCCGTATTTTTTTAATTATAAATTATATAAAAAAATAATTTTACATTGTTAAGATTTAAATTTATTTCTATAAACCTTTTAATAATTTAAATTAATTATTTAATATTAAGGTAATAAAAATGGCAATATTAAAAAATAATTTTTTTTATAACTTCGTTTATTATATAAGGTCGTTAGGTTTAAGCCGAATTATCTAGGTTAAACCAAAGATACGAAATAATTATATTAATAATTAATACGATAAATACTTTACCTAATATTTTTAAATACGGTAATTATTAATAATTTTTACGGTAATAATAAATTATACGCCTCGGTTACGAAAAGCTTTATCCCGAAATTAATTATCGCGCAATACCGACATGTTTTAACCTTAATAAACCTTATGCCCTTTAGCTAATTTAACAAAGGGAATTTCCTGGAATATAAACAATAATTCAAAAAATGTTAAGCTTTTTGCGGTAAACCTTAAGTCCGTATAAAATGGCTGCTTTGCGACTTTTTACCAGTTTTACGACTTTAATTTCGATCGATCCTACGACTTTTCAAATCCTTATTAATCAAAACAATTAAAATATGCCGGGTAATTCCTACTATAAGATACCGGTGCTCCGTAACTGTAAAATCTCTACGGAGGACGTTTTTCTTAAGGTTCCTAAGCTTAATAAAGCTCTGGGACGAGCCAAAAATATCGACACCTCCGTCGATTTAACCGATAAGTAAAAGCAATCAAAAGTTAAATAACCTTATGGTAGAAAATATCGACCGTATAAAGGAATTACTGGGAAAGCTGGATATAGGCGGCAAAGGGTTTAAAAACTTCGAAGTTTAATTTTTGGCTCGATATAAAGAAGATTACGAACGATAGTTTGTCCGGTTGTTCCGGATTGCGAAAACCGTCTAGAATTCGGTCAAAACTGGTCGTCGATAGGGGCATAATAGGGCAGTCTGAAGTTACCTTGAAGTAAGACGCCTGTAAAAAGGTTAAGGCTTGGTAAAGCTTAGTAACCGATAGCATAATTTATTTATTTATTTAATTTGGTTCTACGGTTACGTTTCCTTTAGGGAGAAACTTCGTTTATTATAAAAACTTTTTCGTTTTTAAATATTTCTATAAAGGTTATTTTTAATTTATTAATTAGGTTACCGTTATTTTTTTTTCTAAATATTTTTCTTAATTCGTATCCTTATTAATAATCTTTATTATTTAAAAATTTTAAACTTTTTATAGTAAATTCCGGTTTCTTATAAAACTATTAAAAAAATCTTTTTCGGAGAACGTTAATAATTATTATTTTAAACCTATTAAAACTAACTAAAATATTTTTATTTAAATAATTTCCTTTTTTGTAAAATATTCTTTTTTTAAAAATACCTTTAAAAAATCGTTAATATATAACGTATACTTTATTATAATCTCGTTATTTTCTTTATTAGAATTTTTTAAAGATTACTTTATAATACCGATAAAAATAATAATTATAAGGTTTTTATCTATTATCACATAAATTCTCTTAAACTTAATATTTAATACTAAGTTTTTTTTCGAAATCGCCGATATTATTAATAATATTAACGTTTACTTTTAAATCCTAAAATAATTTATTTCTATCGTTTTCTATAAAGAAATATATATATAAAAATATAACGTTACTTATAATTATTACTTTAATTACTTCAAAATAATTAATTATTATAATTTTAAAACTTTCGGTTACTTATAGCCGTAATTTAAGGTAACTAACTCCTTATAACTTAAAGCTTTTACCCTTTATAATTCCTTAAATTATTTTCCGGATTATTTCGTTATACCATTATATAAAATTCTAAAGCTATTATTTATTAACGTAAACGTTAAAATTCTTTCCGTTTAAATAATATAAATCTTTTAAACTTCTAGAAATAAATTATTTTTTATATTAATTATTATTACAGGCATTACGAAAACTATTACTTTAATTATTTTAATTATTATTACCATTATTATTACGCTAGTTACTATTTTAACTTTACTTTTTTTTAACTGTTTTTTTACGGCTTAAAATAATTTTTCGCTAAATACTTATATTTATTATAATTAAAATAAAATAACTTTCCGTTTTTATTTTATACGAACTTGTTATTTCGGAAATTATTATTATTATTTTTATTTCTTTTACCTTTTCGTACGTTAATAAACTATCTGTTATTTTTTTTTATTAAATCGGTTATAGAATTCGTTATTAAAATCGTCGATCAGCTATTAAAAAAATAATCCGTTTACCGTAGTATTAACTAAATAATTTTATACCAACTACTAACGCGGTCCTTTATACTAATAAAAAATATAATAATTTGTTCCTCCGTTTTAAGTTATATATTATAACCTTTTACCTTACTGAAAAACTTCTAAAATTTAATAATAAATTATACAGGGGTTTTTATTATAAATAACCTTATTAAGCTCTTTTTTTTAAAAACCTTTACCTAGCTTTACCTATTATTATATAAGTCCTCCGGAACGTTTTTAACATTTTTGTACTTTTTTTAATACTCATAATTAACTTTAAAAACGCATTTTTACAAGTTTTAATAATAATCTTTATTAAACGGAGCTAATTTAATTAACTTAATATATTAAGTAATTTTTCTTATTTAGCGAAAAGTTAAAACGTTTTTAACGTAACTTTATATTTATGTTACTAAATTTCTTAAAATTTTTCTTTTTATCTTTTAAGTAAACGTCTAACTCGTTAAAGTTATCTAAATTATTAAGGCTCGAAAAATTATTAAGGATATTAAAAGAACTATTTAAATTATCGGAGTTATCGCGTATTACTTTTTTTCCTTTAAATAACTTATTTTTCTTTTTTTTTTTTCGAAAGGTCGCGCTTTTTTATTAATTACTTTCTAAGTTTCGTTTCGTTTTTTTTAATAAGTTAATCTCCTTTATATCGTTTTCTAGTACGATAAGTATTTCCTTCAAGCTATTAACCTTAATTTTAAACGGTACGCTTTATAATATTTTCAATTATATATTCGTATTACGTAAACTTTAAAATTTCGCGTCTGAAGTTAAAATATATCTAATAACTATATTATTATAATATTTATATATTTTATAGTATCGTTTTTTTTTTCGTTTTAAAATTTCAGTTTTTTCACCTTTTTTTTAATTTGCTAATATTTATTTTTTCGTATTTTAACGTTACGTTTAATATCGTTTATACTAATACCTAGGGATATATAAAATTTATTTAAATCCGCTATCATTTATTATTTTTAAATAAAAATTCTAAATCGGTTTTTTTTTAGTTACTAAAATAATAAAATATCTTTTAAAAATACCCCGAAAACAAATTTTTTTCCTGCCGCCTTGTTTAATATAAACTTTTATTCTTTTTTTTTCCTTATTGTAAAATTCATTCTGGGAAATATCTTTATCATAAAAAAATCCTAATTAAAAAAAAATTTAAGGTTTCGGATAAGCCGCTTTGCTTAATAAGGAGTTACTTAAGGTTTTATTACTTACTTGTTATCGTTAACTATTTAACTTTTTTTCGAATCGTTAATTAAGCGATTTTCTTTTAAATCTTATATTTTTTTTTATAAACTTAACTTATAAATAATTTTTCGTATAACGTACTATATAAGCGAGCTGTATATATAAGCGAACTGTATACTTTTTTCATTATTTTAACTCTTTAACTTTAATTACTTATTTCTTAATAATTATAATATGAAACGGCTTATAAAAAAACGCAAATAAACTTAGCCGTTTAGGTTAAAAAACAAGATTCGAAATTTAGTTATAAAAAGCTTAGTTTTATTTATAATGTCTTATTTATTACCTTAGGAACGCGAATTAATAGCAAATATACCTGACCCGATACCGTTCCCAATTTGCGAAAATTAACGCCGATTAAAAAAAAATCGATTATCGAACGAATTCTTAATTTAAATACGTAAATATTTTCCGTCCGGTATTAATATATTAAAAATATGGCGAATTTGTTATTTACATAACGTATTATAAAACGTATTAAAGTTAATTAAATATTTAATTTTATTAAACGGTAATATAAATTTAAAATATATTTAAATCGAAAAATAAATTATTAACGGGTTTTATACGAAAATTTAAAGGTATTTCGTAAATGGTTTAAATTTATTCGGGTTATAATTACGAAATACGGTATTATAAAGGAGGATATTTATAACTTCGACGAAATAAAGTTTTTAATAAATTTTTTTATAGTAATAGGTATAATAATTATAAATACCGAAAAACGTAAAAGATTTAAATAGGCGTAATAAAAAAATAGAAAATGGTTTACGATAATATAAGTTGTTAACTTTTAAGGCTGGGCTTTACCTTTATTTATTATTTTTACCGGGAAGAATTATTTTTTTTGCTGGTTTACCGATAACTTACTTTTACCCGATTGGAGGATTGTTATAAGCGAAAACGGCTGGACGATAAATAAATTAGGTTTAAAATAAATTAAATATTTCGATAAATATATTAAAATGCGTATTAAAGGTTCGAAACGTTTTTTTATCTTTAACGGTTACGAAAGTTATTATTTAATCGAATTCGAAAATTATTATAAGATTAATAATATTATTACATTTTATATATTTACTTATTTTTCTTATCGGTTTTAATTTTTAAATATATTTTGTTTTTCCGTATTAAAACGCGTTTATTTGTTATATATCGAAAGTTTTATATAACGTTACATTATTTATATTACTAAGGAAAATTTTATTACCGGTTTTTATAACGCGTTTAAAGTTATTATAATAACTGATAATATTAAATCTAGATTTATAAAAGCGGGATTTGTTTTATTCGATTTTAATTACGTTTTTTTTAAGTTAAAAGTTTTAGTTATACTTATATTAATTATTTTTTTATTTACTTTTATTAATTCCGTTATTTCCTTATTTGCGAAAATTCCTAGAAATATTGTTAAAGCGATTTAATAGGGATGTTATTTGTAAAGGAAAATTAGAAATTACCAGGGTAGTTTGCTGACAAAGATATTTAAGTCGGTTAGTTTTTTGATAAAAAATAACTTATTACCTTTGTACGAAATCGTTTTTTTTTTCGGGAGGAAAATAATTATTTTTATAAAACGAATTACGTTTTTAGTAAATATCGGAAAATTAAAAATAAACGTTTTTAAAAAAAAGGGATATTTACTGTAAAGGAAGTATAAGTTTTTATGGTTACGAAGGAAAGTAATAGTAAATAATCGTAGTTAATAGCGGCCGAAAAGGGTTGTTGTAAAAAGGTTTAGGCGAAAGAACGGAAGTGTAGCGTTTACGATAAACCCGGATATAATGCGCGTATTTGTAAGGAGGATATAAAGGTATTTAACGATGAAAAATCCGATTAATTTGAATTAATTTAATGTATTATAGTTATTTAATTCGAATTTATTGTTACGATATACCAAAAAGTGTATAGCTCGCTTATATGTACAGTTTGCTTATGTAGTACGTTAATATACTAAGTTATTAATTAATTAAAAAATACTATTATATTAATAATTATAATAATTAAATATAAAATACTAACGTAAAACTTTATATTAATAATTTTACAGATTAAAAACGTTTAAAGCAAGCCGCCATTATATATATAATTTATATTTAAAAAGTTCATTTATAATAAAAGGTATTCTAAATAACATTCTTTAATCTAAGCCTACCAGCCGTAATCATTTTAAAGTATTAACTGCCGACAATAAATTTTATTATAAATTATAGTTAAAACTTAAAGTTAATTAATTTATAATAAGTAAATTAATTATTAAAAATTTATATATTTATTAATATATAATATATAATAACTATTACTTTAAATATAATAATACGTTTTAAAATTATAAAGTAATATTTATAACGTAATAGAAAGTTTTATATGAAATAATATTATTAAAATTATTCTTTAAATATTAAACTTAGTTTATTTATTATTATATATATTATAATAATTATAAAATTTAAATTTTAATCTTAAATAACTTATAATAATTAAAATAAATATTTTTAAACTTCGTTTTTTATTTAAATAAAATATATAAAGGTTAAGTTATATTAAAAAGAACTTTTTAAAAAAAGACGTAATTATATAACTTAATTAATTAAATTAATAAATTATATTATTTCGGTTATTATACTTTATTAAATCTTTACCTTTTTATTAATAACGATTTTTAACGGAATTTTTAAATGTTTTTCGCAATCCGAAGTAACCGGATAAATTATAGTTTATAATTTTCTTTATATCGATTTAAAAGTTAAATTCCGACATTTTTAAATTGGTTATTATTATGTTTTAGTTATATTAAGAAATTTTTATAAGCGGGATTATTTTTAATATAAGTTTATATTAACATCGATTATTTTTATTTTTATAAATTAAATCGTATTTAAAAATTAAAAATAAAATCCGATTTTTTAAAAAGAGTTCTTAATATTAATAAAAATATCGATAAATTTTATTTACCCGATTATTTTATTTAAGTTATATAAATTAATTAATACTATTTTTAATAAAATTTCGAAAATATAAATTATTAAGATTTTATAATCGAATTTAATCAAGAAGGGACGGTTTTTAGGGGGGTGCTCCCCGGTCGCATCGTGTAATCCTTTATGCATGTATATAGTGAACGGATCAGCTTGTATGTACATAGCTAAATACCTCAATGGCACTTTACCTTGCATAATCGAATTTAATAAATATATTTCAATTATTTTAATAAATACCGGTTTAAAAAGTTATAAACCGATTAAAGTAAAAAAAAAATAGCTGGTTTAAAGTTTTAATATTTTTTCCTAATTAATATATAACATTTTTAGTCGTAAAATTAAAGGGTTATAAAGCAGCTATTTTATACGAACTTAAGGTTTACTGCGAAAAGCTTAATACCTCTTAAGTTATTATCTTTTAAGAGATTTCTCTGCCGAATTAAAATATAAGATTTATCAGGCTCGAAGCTTATCGGTATTACGTAATAATCGGTTTCGGAATAAGACTTTTCGGAATCGAAACGTATAATTTATCGTAACTATAAAAGTTATTAATAATTATTATATTTAAAAATATTAAATAAAATATTTATTATATTAATTATTAATATAATTATTTCGTATTCTTAATTTTAGCTTGGATAATATAGCTTAAACTTAATAACTTTACATAAAAAACATGGTTAAAATTTTAAAAAGTGGGTAATTTAGAAAGTGGGTTAACCCCTCTAACTCTGCCCTATCTGCCTATTACACTGCAATCCGACCGGGAGGGTAGGCAGAGATCTATCATGTCAAGCTTTTGTGGACATGGCCAATGACGCACCGCTAACCCCTCGAGTGTAGATTAGCGACGAACCGCCGTAGAAACCAACCCTTGGCTCTCGGCTGTGCCGAGTGAACGGCACAGCCCAATTTCGTTGGCCTTTGGATCGACGCTACAGAGATCTCGACAAATTTGGGGTTAATCTTTTGTCGCTATAGGTCCCCGGTTAGTGTCTCAGAAATCGGGCCCACGTCCCGGTCCTCTGGTATCGACTTCTAAACGGACTACTGCCAGCAAACCTGAGTTCGTCCGACTCCCACAGCTCTCAATTCCCGCTCTAGAGAGACAAACCGCATCTGTCCCGGATGAACTGTATCCCCATTCGTGGCCTCGTTAACATACATATATGAAAATAGCAATGACATCTTCAGCGCATCTTTAGTACGTCGTGCACCGTGACAGAAATAAGTTACCGCATACTTCAAATCGTACACCCAAACATGTGTATTACTGTGTGCGGGGCCTCATACATATGGAGCCCGTGGGCTAACACTTTTTGTCTCTTGTATTAATCTACCGAAGTGCTAGGGAAGTTCTCAAAGCCCAAGTGAAAGATACAAGTTCTATCGGAAACATATCTTAATCAGTTACAGGACCCTCTTATAACAAAACGAATATTTCGGTTATACTGTTGAGGAGGATGGGTTGACTACAGGGTGTATGGAACTTGGATGGTGGACGATATTAGTGGATCTAACTAAGTGCGGCAACTAGCGGTCCGCTAAGGTTAATTCAATTACCTACGACGTACGAAGTACATTCAAATACAATTAACAGTAACAGGAAACGCTGGGTTACCACTACGGCATATTTTGTCTTTGCGCTTACCTGATGCAACTGCAAATCGCACGATAAGCGGCGTGGGTATACTATCTTCCTTAGTACCCGTAGTTCCATCAATAACGCATGTAATCTGGTTACCTATTTAGCGTATCTTTATCAACCAACGATAATGCGTCGGTTACGGTGATTGTTGGCAAGATGGCCGAAACCACTTTGAAGGATTCCTTATTTAAACCATTCTATTGGCATCCACTACAAGCTTTAATTCCAGATGTAAAACCGAATTGGCCCCTAGTTGTTCAAGATATTAAACCTTTTGCAACAAGTGCACCAACGGGCATGAGAGGTTAGCTGTCGAGGAGGTCAAGGCATGTTGCACCTCCCTGTACAATACATAAGGTACCTATCAATACCAGATTCTAGCGGCTAGGACCGCGATAGTGCCGGTAGATGCACGGCGGAAGCAAGCGGCGGCACGGCAACACCTAACGCCCTTGAAAATAGGCATCCATCGGGAGCGGCGAGTTGGGCATCATTCATTGACACCAAGGCGTCCCAGGAGGTGCACCGGGATTCGAGAGGGAAGAGCACCCTCGTGTGATACTCATTGTAACCAACTCCTTCGGTCCTGCAGAACAGTCGACACATGTGCTCCAATGGGGTGCCCGGGGGTAGTATTTTTGTTTGGGGGTGGTGTGGGTTTAAAGAAAGGGAAGGGGGGAGGAGTGGTTTGTTTGGTTTCCATGAGAATATGAATGTAGATCGATGGCGGGATATTTTTCTTACCAATACCAGCTACTGAGCTTCGCTGTTGAACGTCGATATTATCACCGCATCGGGCAAATCTCTGATATGATTGATCCCTCGTTCGCTACCCTATGCATAATGCAATAGCCGTTTATATTTATTCAACTATGCACTCTAAGAGTAAAAAGAGCCCTAGTTCTCCTTCCCATTCGACATACTCTTGAGTTTTGAGCTTCGTGAACACTTTCAACGCATTGTGGTAGGTAGTATCAGAACAAGACTCTCCGAAGCCACTGGTGGTCTCCTTCGTTCCGAGCCCAGACAGAACGCTGGGGGGCTTCCCACTCATTCTAATAAGTAGCATGGGACTCTGCTAAGAGGCCGAATTAAACTACCACCGCGTTGCTCATCATTGATTTTCGGCGAGGCCACCCCTCGAGCACAGGGTGACTTCTACCCAAGAGCCAGGGCAACACGCGAAAGTGACTGATTCCGACGTCCCTCGAGCAGCACTCCCGTTGAAATGGCTTCAGCGGGGCTTGCCTCGCCGGACCCGCCGTGCAAGGACCCTACAGAAAACCGAATTAGCGAAGAACCCCACTAAGCCGTTAGCCCTCCCATCCAAAGAGCGGCCCGCTAAAGGCATCAGCTAAACAATTTTTAAGGGAGGGCACTCGCTGCCTCAACCATCAATTAATACCGCCTGCAAGTGAATACAGGCGACTATGGGGTCTTTGACAAATCACGATACATGAGCCCTCAGTGGAATGATGCAAATGAGTTAGATATTTTATGGGACAAAGCCATGATATACTCTGGGATGGCCTTTGAGCCTACCAATTACACATGTCATAAGTGGGGAATCGCGCAAACAGTCGACTTGTAAAGGTAAGAACAGATCTCTCCTGAATCCGCCTTGGGCACTTGGGCGGCACCGGAGCTATGGCTTAATTAGATTCTACTTTACAGTACGTCAACTTTTTTCTCCCAAAACTCCTAAACTCATGAATAACGGTGGTATATCATTAACAATGCAAACGCATGGTGGTATGAGAGCGGGTTTCTCCCCATCCTATTCATCGCCTGTTGAACCTTTGGCCCTGTCTCGGTTGACTGCCATACGCCCTTCTTCCCTGGACCTGTTTATCTCTAGACATGCTCGCACCCAGCGTCAAATCAATGCGCGGTGGAGTGGTGAATCCGAAGCTCTTGGCCACCTTCCCCAAGTCCAGAGAGTGGACGTCGAATACAGTACGCAGACTGTGACTCGCATAGGCATGGAGGTAGCTTCGGTATCCTTCCTTAGCGCTCTTGTTGAGGTAGTAATTCTGCGAGATGAGCTTTTCAAGCTGGGACTGAACATTGAGAACCTTCTTCGCCGGAAACTGGTACTCAACCAGAGGCACCCGAGCCTGTTTTAAGTGTGATAAGAACATAACCTCATTGGGTTGCAAGAAGAGGAGACTGCGTCCCTTGGAGTTGACACCACGCGCTGTTCGACCAACGCGGTGGATATAATCGCGAGGGTCATCAGGTGGGTCGAATTGGATGATCCAATCGACAGCAGGGATCTGAGAGGTGGTTAGTTAGGAAGCAACAAAGGAGTTAACGGTTTCCAAAGCTCACATCTAAGCCACGAGCGGCTACGTCGGTGCAGATAAGTGTGCCACGTTGTGCGTTCGAGAATTCGAAGAAGGTCCTGGTGCGCTTCTCCTGCTTCTGCTTCCCGTGGAGGTCGAGACACGGGAGGTCGATGTAGTTCAATAGTTCTGCGTAGTATTTGACTGATGCACAACTGCTCAAGAACACAATGATCTTCTTGTCATTGTGTCGCTTCAAAAAGGAGAACAGCAGTAAGAAACGCTTGTCTGCCTCGCAGATAACGTAGCCTTGCTCAAGGCCTTCGACCGTGCTGTGAGCCTTTTGTTCATCGACATTGATATAGAGTGGGCCTGGTCGAAGGGATATTCGGGCAAGATCCTCGACCTTCGTCGTTTGGGTAGCGGAGAACAACATGGTCTGTCGCTTTTCCGAAGGGAGAATTTTGATGATAGCTCTCATTTCGTCCTCAAATCCCACCTCAAGTATACGATCCGCCTCATCAATAATGAGAGTCTGCATATCCAAATCAGTGAGAAGCTCTTCATGTAAACCACATAGTGCAGTTGGAGCCGTTTGATCTCACCCGTAAATTCTTGAAAACGAAAGGAGCATTCTGGAGATGATCGAGTAGCCTACCGGGGGTGGCCACCAACAGATTTACACCCTTGGACAATTTGTCCGCTTCGGCACGTCGATTCGCACCGCCGATGACGATACCATACGTTTGGCTATGGTCTAGGATCAATGTTAATAGGTAGAAAGCGCTTTTTGGGAGGCACCCTGTACATACGTTCCATGAGCTCTTTCGCAACTCCAAATATCTGGAGCGCCAGTTCACGAGTAGGTGATACGATGATTACTCCGGTTCCATTGCGGGCTGGAGACAAAGTCAGCGACCCAACTCGAGGACCCGGCGTAAATGCCAAGTAGCCGGTTGAAGAGAGGTACTAACGTTTGAAGCGGAGCGCACTGAGCATTTCGACGGCGGGAATGAGGAAGGCTAGTGTCTTTCCCGACCCTGTCTTCGCCGCTCCTAGCAAGTCCTTTCCTGCCAATAGCGGAGGGATGGATCTGCGCTGAATTTCGGTCATGGTTTCGAAGCCCATGCCCTGAATAGCCTTGACGGTCTTCTCAGACAGATTCAAGTCGGAAAACTTTTGCGCGTCCGTTCCGGTCGTCGGTGGTAATGAAAGATTCGCACCGTTTGGCAAATCAGCGCTTTTGTCGTCTCCACTCTTCTTCTCAGCTTCCGCCGCTGCTACTCTCTTGTTCAGCTCGGACGAGTCATTGGCGTCGTCATTATCGTCGCCAGCCGCATCGCTGCTAGGTGTACCGTCGTCTTCAGGCGTGTCCTTTCTCTCTTCGTTCTGTTTAGGGACCTCATCTTCTTCGCTAGAGGATTCGGGAGCTATCTCGCGCTCAGCTCGCTTCAACTTTTTGGATTTTGATGCTGTCGCGGAATGTTTCGCAGGCTTCGAACTCGAACTTTTGACACCATTGGCATCCTTGAACTTCCTCTTCTTACTGACCCTCGCAGAATCCATTGTGGCTGGTCGAGGTTAATGCTGACGTAGGTCGTGATAAGGCTTAGGTTGAACTGGAAATCATCCGAATCTGAAGTTGAGGTGGGCTATTGGCGACCAGGGAATTTTTTTGGTTATCAGCAATGCCAAATCCCTTATCGTAAAGACTGTAGGCGGATAAGAGATATTCCGGTCATGTGGGCGGCATGGATCTGCGCAGGTGGGGTAGTGGGACATCACATTAAGTCTGAGCTAATAAATTGGGACCTGATAGTGCCATCCGTGAGCCTCATAATTGTCCAATTCCACAAGTAGTCTATGCACAGCAATAGCAGGTCTGATCCATGCTTCCAAAAGTTGGCGGCATCTAACAAATCATATTATACGATTTTTGACGTTTTATGTGGGTTACTTCCGATTCGGGTTAACCTCTAGAGCGCTTCTGTTATTGCTGTGCATAATTGGCACCCGAGGACATATGCTCCTCTTTCTTGTCTTGATATGCTATTTTATCTTTCGTTCGCACAGACGTGATGATCATAGTCCCACTGCAGAGTAACCGCTATTATACGTCCCCAGTCTAAGACGTTTCCACTTATATAGTCTACCACCTATGGAACTTCTTACCGTATAGGGCAAGAATATTCAATTGCCGGAACACCAGGTTCTGTCAACATGTCTTAAGCACCTACGAGTGGTTCTCCATATCAAACCGCGTCGTCTTGTGACTTATCGAAAGTAAAGATACGTCCAAGAATCCAAGACTTGCTAGGATGAGTGAATTAAGTAGTTCTACCACACAGGACATATATTCCTGTTTCGTACTTCAGCTAGGAGGTATAGGAGTAGGCCACTTAGTATAGCCGCATTTTGTCGACCTTCGAGTGTTCCATGGAATACATATATATCAAAACTGGCTCCAGAACCAAACGAATCACAAGACACCTATGTGGACGGCCAGAAATCATTCCTGACCTTTCTGGCAGCGGCGGGAGGTCCTAATTCCAAGTCTTCTCCCCGCGCCGGCCGAAACACGAAATCCGGCCCTGGTCGTTGCAAAGGAAATCATCTAGAAGATATTGTTAGACCATGTATCCGCTTTCCGGTGAGAAAAGGAGCAACACTTACTAAGACGAACGGTTGATTTCCAGCCGTTGCCGTCCTGACCTAGGCACAGTGCCCCTACATCTATGCCATCGGTCGTCCACTCTATGCAGCTCGTGGTGAAATAGCCACTATATCCCACAAAGTTAGTCGGTTATTCCTGTTAAAGCCGGGATACGGATTGGGCTTACTCCTTCTGGGCGACGAGCTGCCCGTCGAGATTTGCGATGCAGTATTTGAGATCGAGCTCCGTCGTGCGGTGTTCGAAATCAGGGGTGTCGCAGTCGGCCCTTACTACTAGGGCCGTGCAGTCGATGTCCGTTTTGATCGTGTACTGGGAGGAGTTATGTTAGCCTACGACACGATCTATGGTAGAATGGGATCCTAGTTGTGGACAGCTGGATCTTTCGATCCGTGGTAACGTACAGCGCATGTGCCCTCAAAGCCACCAGAACAGGCATGGCCTAGCGGCAAGGCAAACAGCGCAAGCGCGAGAGCAAGTAACAGCTTCATATTGGCGGCGATAAAGGCAAAGGTGTTCGAAGAGTAGATAATGAAGGAATCAAGAAAAAATTGGAGTTGCTTGTCAAGTGTGGAGGTTCAGTATAGATGAGAGGAATAGATGAATTCGCGACAAAAATCCGAGAGAGCAGGCTGGCTCATATTAAATAGACATTTCGAAGCTATTTCCGGCGCCAGAAAGACAAATAAGTTAGCATCTCAAAGCCTACATTAGAGTTAGCATTGGCCCTTAGTCCGTAGTTATGGCCAAAGGCAACCTCGTACAAACTCAATATCAACTAGTTTCGGCACAGTGTACCTGAAGGACATATTATGTATCGAGAAGTCCGAGGCAGAAGCTCAACTGACAGTAATGCCAGTATGAGGACATAATGAAATGTTAATGTGTTCTCCGAGACCGCTAGACTCTCATCTCATGCGTGATAAGCTGCGTAGTACTCTCGACAGAGTTTGATGCACGGAGAATTGAGACTAATAAGAAGTTAGCCCATCAAGCTTTCCCTCTTACATTAGCTTGAGATACTAAAAAGTGATCGAATAAGAACTGGATTTTACGGACTTATAAGCTTGGAGACATTCCGAAGAAGTCGACTAAAATGATGATGCATCGGCTTACAGTAGTCTCGAAGTAGGAACCAGTTGTCTGATAGTATAGCCATTGAGGGGATAAAAGATCACAAGCTCTTTAAAGTCCGCTTGTTGTTGAACCGGTTTCTTATTAAACTCGGAGTAGTCAAGTATATTGAAATCATCTTGCGTTGCATTACCTTGCACCTTACAGTAGTGCAGTTTATTACCATGTATACTGCGTCTAAAGGGCGAAATCAATCCCCAGCCACGATCTCATTTGTGACTGAACCTATACCATCGATCTCGAGTCTGACCACGTCCCCGATCCGTACCCGGAATCTTGCGCGCTCGACTCCGGCACCGTCAGGGAAGGTTCCAGAGCCGAAGAACTCTCCGGGATACAAGCGAGTCCCTCTCGATACATGCGCGATAGCCTCTCCAATAGTGAACTGCCACTTGCCGGTCTTACACTCCGACACTGTCTTGTCATTTATGATGACCCGTCCCGTGAGGTCGTTGATGCGAGGCAGGATCTCGTCAGCGGAGACGACCGCCGACGAGATACTGTTCGCGAAGGACTTCGAATGCTGAGGCCCGAAACCGCTACCCATTTTCTAGATTAGGATTTAAACCCTCGCGTCAGGTGGGACCATGATCCTAAAGAAACTCACCAGCTCATCTCGGCCATCTGCACATTGCGCGCCGAGAAGTCGTTGAAGACGCAGAACCCCGCGATGGCAGCAGTTGCCTCCTCCGGGGTAGCGTTGAAAAGGGGCTTGCCGAGCAACGCGCCAAGCTCGAGTTCGACGTCCAGGTACTCGCAGTATTTCGGGCAGTGCACCGGAGCGTGGTCTGCATAGAACGCTAGGTGGTTCGACTGGTAGAAGATGGGCTGCTCGTACCACAGCGCATGTGGCCTGAAGAACGGGAAATCCAGGCCCGTCAGACGAGAGAATATGTTGGCTATGTTTGCGATGGCTGGCTTGTACAACTGGATCATTCCCGATGCTGCGTTGTAATAATGTCTTTCGAACAGCATGAAGTCGCGGTACGATCGTGGTTGGAATGGCAGGGCGCGCTTCAAAGGATCCGACGCATCTGGTGGATTGTCTTGGAGCACCTTGAAAAGACCATGTGTTTGTGCCTCTTTGCTAGAGATCGAAGTGCCGTCGCCACCACCATTGCGCAGCTCGACCACTTCGTTATTAACGCGATGGAATTTCATTGCGATAGGCGACAGACCGGAGTGGAAAACGAACAGCTCGATGAGAGACGGCTTCGAATGCTGCGCAGCGAGTTCACCATGCGATGTTAAGTTCCATGAGAAGATAAAGATAATTGAATGTAGTCGCTCGTGAAATAGCATTAAGCACGTGCAATAAGTGTACATGCGCTACCTATTTGGATTCCCTTCCATTAAACACCCTAAGTGCATATTAACGTTAGGTAGTAAGCGGGAAGCAAGTGTTACCAGCTGGATATGTGGTAATCGCCATGGTATCATGCATACGTTTTTGCCTCGTCGTTATCGCAGGTATCAACTGCTTCACTATTAGGAAAGCAATAAGGATACTGGTACAACATCAGAAGGTCATGTATGTGAAGTGTTGTCCTGATAAGTTTTACACATCTCGTAGGAAATTCCCGGCCGATCCGCCATTGTGCAATCTTGCTGCTTCTGCTCTCCGACTATTTCGTTCCGCCAAGACGAATACAACGCTTGATCCAGTCCTCTTTCGGCTTCTTAGGGTGCTGTGCCACACCCCAGGTGTTCCACGTTGACTCGGTAGCACCGCTCTGGCTCGTCATTTCGGTCTTTCCAGCCACTGAAGGAGGCGCTCGAATGTTCCCGGCCTCTTCCTGTGACGATCTCTTCCAGAATCCGGAAGTAAGCTGGTTGACATACAGCGACTTGGAGTTCTCGTTCGGTTTCTGAGATGCGTACATGGCGCTGGCCTCTTGCTTCTCACGCCAGAGAGAAGAACCGGAACTCCGCTTCGACCCGGTTTCCCAAGCGTTCCCGTTCTCGGCGGAGTATGTGGCGGCGATGAGGTCGTCCATGATCCTCGACTGCGTCTTCACGTCTGGTGGAGCAGCTGGCATACCGGACTGCTGAGCACCATCCCGGCGACACAAAAACGGCCTGAGCTTCGAGGTAGGCTTAGCATTAGCCCGGTTTCGACGCCGGCGGCATATCCATAGCGTGAATATAACGATGGCTAGGACCGCCAGGCCAACTACTGACGTTAGTATATAGATCATAAGGGCATGGCGAACTCATAGCGGAGAAAGCCTACTAATTGTCCCCATTGCTATAATCACACTGCGACCCATCTGGCCTGACTGGCCGGCATTTTGGCTCAGCTCTGGTTCCTGTACTTCGTTCTGCGCCGAACCTATAGAAGCACCGAGTTCACCAGAAGTTGGTGACGTCTGCGGTAACGCGGTCTCGGAAGGGAAAGGGATTGAGTCGTCGGTTGGAAAGGTTGTCTGTGTCGGAGAAGGCGTGTCTGGATCAACCGACTCGAAGTCCTCATCCTCGGCATCGGAGTCTGGATCCAGAGTCTCGGCATTCTGGCGAGGACGTATATATAGATCATCAACCACCCTCAGCCCTCTACGACGCATGGAACTCCTACTATCGCATTAGCGTCTCCGCTGGCCGACCATGCTTAATAACTACTCCAATTCTGCGCTCACCTCATTTTCAAATATTTGCGATGTGAAAACTACTCGAACTGACGCTCCTTTACACACAGCGCTGCTGCACGAAATAAGGAAAAAGAGAAGAGAAAAAGTAAAATGGGATCTGAGCGAGTGATGATGGTAAACGAATTGGACCAGCCGGTAAGAAGGTAATAGAACAGAAAATAGGGCGCTGCCCAGATGGGATTGAAAGAGCTATGCGGCCTCCCTAAACAATAGTAATGGCTAGCAAGAATCGAAAGAAGACAAAAAGAAATCCATTAAACGCGGGAGGTCATAGCATGAATGTGTATTTATTCCTTATCATCTTCCCTAGCGGCTTACCCGGATAGCATCAAACAAGCGCTGTTTCAATGATGCCAGTCCTCTTGGCGCCAAACCGTAGCGTCCAGGGGTGTGGCAAGCCCGACCAATCGAGTCCCCGAAAATGGTGTTTCACGCCATGAAATCGGAAATAAGCTCAATCGGGGCAAGCGATAGGACCGTGTTCTGCGACGATGATGTCGGCAGCAGTTTCATGTGTTGTAAGATCATCCGCTCGGAATGGTAAAACCCTTTGAGGTGCGTGCTCCACCGCTGTTCGAAGTTGTTGATATAAATAGATATCCACAAGCTTTCAGGTAATAAGTCCCTCCCTATCCCGGCAATTGGTTCTGTCTGAACGGAAAATATCGAGCTTGCGTTTTGCGGCTTTCGGCGCTGAATTGAGATACTTCTAGCATATTGACATCGACTTAGTGCATGTGGTTAAGCATTTGCATCATGGAGAACCAGGTAATTCGTCGTCAAGGAGGTTTACTGAATCATTTTTGAACCTATTCAAAGGCTGGTACGTTGAAACATGCGAATAACTACCAGTCCACCTAATATCTATCCTGGGCATAACGAAGGGGGGGTGCGGGGTGGTTTGATTCCAAGAAAATGCTCCTTTTGGTACCCGCCATCCTTCGATACACCACCGTGATTCGTTTTGGCGTCTTACATAATTTCGAAGTTCTCTATATATCCCTAGCTAAGCTCGTTGCATACATGACACGCAATCTACCCACATACACCGGCATCTAACAAGCCATTAGCATCATACCAAACTTAGACGAACGGGAAACTTACCCATCGCGCCCAAGGGCTGGGGAACGAGGCCCGCGTTGGTCAGCATGCGGAAGTCCCACTCGGGAGCGCCCTCAGTCTTCCAGGTCCAGAAGATCCACCCGTCGGCCTTCTCGTACGCGACCATCTGGGCATGGATGAACCGCCGGATATTGGCGCGGTCGGCCTCGCTCAGCTGGTCGACGGTGCCCGAGTACTTGCCGTCGCAGGGGCCGATGTGCTGGGACGTCTGGCCGTTGAAGTTGAAGGTGCCGTCGTAGCGCGCGCCCACGCCCCGGCCGTTGAGCCACTTGGCGCAGTCGGTCATGGCGCCGGACCACTCGCCCGCGATGGTCACCTTGTTGGCGGCCGCCATCTGGTTGCCGAAGCCGCACGCGGCGTCGGCGTGGCCGGCGGCATCTAGCTGCAGCATGCCCGAATCGAACACCTGGTAGTGGTGGGTGTCCAGCAAGAGGGAGGACATGCCGGCGCCCCAGTCGTTCCAGCTGGTGACGCCCTGGAAAGCGTCATGGACGGCCACGGCGGCGTTGGAGCTCTGCAGGTTGTTGTACCCCTCTGTCATGAACTGGCGCACCATGTTCATGTCCAGCTGCGGACCCATCGGCTCGTTGAGCAGCTGTATAGCAGCCACGGCAGGATGCGAGGCGAAGTCATCGCGGATCTTGTTCAGGGCGTCCAGAGTAGTGCCGACGCTGTTGCCCTGGCCCCATTCAACGGGCCCCCGCTTCCCCGAGTTATCCAGGCCATTCTGTGAGAGGGGCGCACCGTGGAGATCAATCATAACCTTAAATACAGGAGTCAGTCTTAACCGGGCCTTAAAGTTTCTCGCTCAGGCATTAAGAGTGCCGAGGCATACTTTTAGGTTTGCGCCTTGAGCCCAGTCAAGAGCTCGGCCCAGCCACTGGTACGCTCCCTGCACGTAGGGATCCCCGTCCAGCGGCGTGACCGACCAGTATCCTATGGGTATTCGTACGAAGTTCAGACCTTGTGACGCGATCTCGCCGAAGTCGCTCTCGGTAATCCAGCTACTCCAATGCTTCTCGAGGCGGGCCCTGGCCTCTGCCGGACCAAGCACCTTGGTGTAGGTGAATTCATCCACTACCCCATCTGCGGTGGCCTCGAAGATAGAGGGTGTGATCCAAGGCTAGAGCAGAGTAAGCGTCACTCCTCGGAGGGATCGGTCAGGCATCTCACCTCCAGAAGCAGCCAGCCGCCTAGGTTGACGCCTCTGATCTTATCTTGCCCAAAGTTGAATTTTAGGTCTCTCCTGGCTGGCGAGACCATTGCGGCCGGCACGGCGACGCTCGTGCTGGCAAGCAATGCCACCGCTACTGTCGCAACAAGTGATGTCCGAAACAATTCCATTGTGGTACGCCTATAGGCTGGCCGTAGAAGATGTAGCTTAAGGTAACACACCTAAGGAAGGAAATATATGTTCTTCGATTAAACTAACGTAGCGTTCACAAGTTTTGCGCCCTCAGATTTAGTCGAGCATCTCCCTAGAGCGGCCGAGCCGGACGTCGGTAGGAACCTTATATGCCATCATACCCCTGTCAAGCCCATGGACTGCCCAGGAGGTCCAAGATGATCCCCCGCTATGATGATGACCGCTCCCCAGGATGATCATATAAGAATCTTGCGTCGATAGCATTTTCGTCTCTCCATCATCTCGCAGGATTATAGTAGCCGACGGAGCTTCTGATACGGTGAGCCGGAGCGGGGCCGGCTTAAGGAGGTCTTCTCCGCGATGATCCGCAGCCGTGGCGATGTTAGTCGGCTGGTAAGTGACGCCAATGGGCAAGTCGTGTGATGGATTGTTTGGCCTTTGGTTGAGATCGGCGAGGCTCAAAAACGTCATTTGTTAAGCAAGTGAGTCTGCTAAGCAATAGAAGGTATTCTCGTTACGGGGCATCCGTGTATGTGGGGACCCGACAGCTCCCTGCTCGCCGATTCAACGGAGATTGATTGGCCTAGTTACTTGAATACTTCCCGTTCCCTGGCATGGTTCCAGGTCCGCGGACCTAGACCCTGCCATTCTCGCCCATTCACCAAAGATGGTAATTTAAATTTGCAACAAGTCAACCTATGTGAATGATGAATATAAGAAAATCCGATTCAGACAAGCTTTGGGAGTTTGGGCACAATGCGCCAGCAAAGATGCACGACAACACCTTATAGTTCACCGAGAACTGTCTGGGAAGTATGACACCCCTGAGCTGTGACGGGTTGATGCTGTTGAACGCCGCTAAGAAATCATCTTTGGGGGGCCGGCTACAGAGCCATTTTCTGCGCCGCGCTTTGCTTGCTTGATGTGCGATTACGTTAAGGAATAGCATCTACTTGCTTTAAAACTTTCCTTTTCTGTTGCGAAGAATACGAAGTGGACTCGTTCTTACATGCCGGAAAACGAAATCCCTGGACGCCTGCCTGCGGCATTAAGGAGAAGCCCGCTGGCCTGGTAAGCATATAGTGTCATGGTGATAGGCCAATTCGAATATATATGACATCGCACAGCTTTTACTCCTTAGCCTGGGCGTAACGGAGTGGGAGTTGACGCTGAGCTAAGCATTAGCGGTAGGAGTGCTGGGGGCGTTAGTGTGCATCTAAGACTGTTTAGCTGTGCGGAGTGCTTAACACTAGGAAACTGGGTTCTGCTGGAGTCCTTCAATTCTTCACCACGGCTCCAAGCGCTGACACGCCAGCCAGCCCAATACTCACCCCCATCCCACGGTGCCGGTTATGGCGGGTGCCGCAACCGGTCCGTGGCATGTTGGGTCATGCTGACCTTACTTTGCATAGTAAGTAGAAGGCGACAGGCAGGCAGGTGCTGCCTAGAAGCCACCCGACTGCCCGGTGTGTTACGCAGGACAGCTCTATGTTTAGATCCGGTAAGCAATGATGAAAACGCGAGGCTCTCGGGGCCACCGAACAAGTGCAGGTTTATATCTACCTTGCCTATTAAAGGACGCAAGGTGGTTCCGGGGAATTCCCAGGTCGACGTTCCCTCACCCCACCTGCCTCCATGTAGAGCGAGCCTTCAAGCAAAAAAAAAATCTCAACATGAGAATAGACGCGACGAAACGTGCACTGGCGATGAATGGAGTCGCGGCCTCGATGTCGCGGCCTCGGGCGTCACCGCCGCAGCAAACAGCCTTGGGTTCCGGTCAGTCGCGAGGCCAGGTGTCCTCCGACAAGGCTGCGGCGGTGCGGGGAGGGAGTCGAAAGAGCAGCGGTCGGCCTACGTCGGGCAGACAGCCAAGGCACACATCGAAAGTGGACAGCAGGACCGTCCTGGATGATGCTCGACTACAACGAGTGACCGGCTTGTTGCCCCACAAGATGTCGAAGTGGGCCGGCAAGGAACCGCCAGCGGACGAACTGGCTCTGCTCGCACGGGCGATGAACTTAGAGTCATGTCCCGTCAGGCGACCGAAAGGAAACTACTAAATCACTCCGGATATTGAGAATTCAAAGTCTTAGAAATTCACTGCTCAATTGCTGTCATGCTATCATCATCCTCCCTTCTCTATACGCCAAACCATACGCACCCTTCGAAAATTTCATAACGGAGCAATGCGGATAAACTATGTAGAAGAAATCATTAGAAAGCGATAACGCGGGGGAGGAAAGTATGAAAGGGGGTTAGCTATTTAATGGACCATTGATTTCCCGATCTCGCTCTCCCAATCTTTCGCCCTCTCAAACCCATTCATGTGGAATTGGTAGTCCATCAGCGCCGCGCGCACCTCCTCGGGGCTGTTGAGCACAAACGGCCCGTACTGCACGACCTTCTGGTCGAGGACCTGGCCGGCGACAAGCACGAAGCGCGCCTTCTCCGCCGCGTCCTCCGGGACCTCGACGTTGACGACGTTACCCTCGCGCTCGAAGACGCAGTTGTGGTACTGCTCGACCCTCCTCTGGCCCTCCCCGGATCCGAAGAGCGCGGTGCCCTCGAGCTGATAGGAGAACGCGTTCCAGCCCTGCGGCAGCGGTTGCACGAATCTGCCACCGGGCTTGATCTCGATATCCAGGATCCATACGGGAGTGTACGCCAAGTCCTTCACACTGTCGACCCCGGCGGATTGTCCTGAGATGACCTTAACGTGTACCTTGTCGTCGACGTCGACGTTCGGGATTTCCTTGGCCCGCAGGTCGCGGTACCGCGGCTCGCACATCTTCAGGTGCGCTGGCAGGTCGACCCACAGCTGCAGACCAACGTTCGCGCTGCCGTCCGGGTTCTGCCGCGGCATTTCGGCGTGCATGATTCCTCGTCCTGCAGTCATGAACTGCAGGTCGCCTGCCTCGATCGTGCCGGTGTTGCCGGCGAAGTCTTCATGGTCGACGCCGCCGGTCAGGAGATACGTGACTATCGTGCACATCCATTGTCAGCAATTCTGTTCGTTCATCCGCACGTCCGTTCACTCATCGGTCCGGGGAGTCTTGAGAGAACTGGGAAGAGGGCGCAACTCACTCGTTTCTTGGCCGCGGTGCGGATGGTCGGGAAAGCCGGCGCCGGGCTTGACGCTGAAGTGGTCGAGCATGAGGAAGGGTGAGAAGTTGCGCAGCTGGGGCGTGCCGATCGAGCGGCGCACGCGGGCGCCAGCGCCTTCGGCCTGCTCAACAGCGAGGAAGACTTTGCTGATCGCGCGAGGGACGGACATGTTCGTGGTCACGAGCTTGTCGGCCGGATTATAGAAATCGGATTTCTCCTCTGGCTTCGCGGCTCCTTCAGTAGGTTCCTTGAAGTGACTCGAGAGTATGTCAAAGGTGGAAGTCGCAAACTCAAACACTTGCTCCCGATAGACAACAATCGAGAGGATGGCTACTAGGAGAGATATAGAGAGCGAGAGAACCCTCATTAGGGAAAAAGGGGAAACGAGGTCTTATACGAAATCGTAGAGAAAAGCTAAATCGGCCAAAGGTGGGGGATACATTGCGAGGAAATATCTTGGATCTTCGCGCTCCCCCCTCCCTTATGGCCACGAACATTCGAGTCAGCATTTCGAAAGCATCGACAAATCTACCGGCAGAATCCCAGGCCCCACCTGGTTCCTTACCAACATGTTACATCAGCAAGCCCGGCCCCAATTTAGCAGTTCGGGCAAGGCCCACTGGCGCATACACTTGGCCTGAAGGAGCCTAGCGGCCTTACTACTGGAGTTTTAAAGATGCCAAGAGGAAGAGAGCGCCTCTGCTGTAAGCTATTACAAAGAGTCGCCTTGCTGGACATCGAATAGCCAGATGTTACGAAACCTTTTTGACGGGTTATCCACTTCACTATCTACATGACTTGGAAAGTAAACTAACCTTATAAAATCGCGTAAGAATGAGCCGGTCATATACTTTAGACGTAAGCAGGATGGGCTGGACTAAATTATCCCGTACAGCCTTTCGGCTCCAACCTACTTCGTACCTTTTTTCCCCATAACTTGAATACTCCTTATATTGGTAATGCCCGCGACTTAACGGGTTCTTCTGGGATCTTCGTATCTTTCCCGCACTCTCCCTTGCTCTCTTCCCAGCGCTTTCCAGCATGGCTTCTCGCACTGAACTTAGAGCCACCATTAAGGACTGGGACACCGCATACGGGATAAATGGGAGCATGGACAGCCCCGGAATCAGAAGCTCCAGAAGCTGGTACGGCGAATGGCAATACCTGGCTCTCGCACTTTGAACGCTGGAGACGGAGGGAACTCTTTCGGTAGGCTATCGTAGGGGTTTAAGGCAGAGACTTGCCGACATGACATAATGCACCCAGGGTCAAGGTCCGGTTGAGGCTCGGATGGGAGGAGTATCTTAATGACCTGAAGGGCCGGCGTAGGCTACAGGCAGGCGAAAGGCGTTCCGACGCCGCCTCCGCATCAATCTCCGGCATGGTGGAGACCCGCGAAGAAAAGATCAGGAGCGGGTGCGCTGACGAGGGGCCTGCGAAAGGGGCAGCGAGTGTTGTTGAATATGACGGGGACCAACAAGACGGCTCATGGTCCACATGAGGCACGTCAGGACCGGCAGACTCGGATGCTCCGTGATTAAAAAGACCCTGAGTACGGTGTTCCGGAGCTAACAGGGGTGTACCGGCTGCTCGGCCGGCATCCAGTCAGACTCAGCTCCATTGTCGGAGGCATGCCGGCAGAAGCACGTTGCTCTCCTGCATCCCGAACAAGCGCCTTTTGCCTGCCTGCCTTTCCGACTCGTCACCGTATGCCACGCCTAGGAACTTAATTCGCTTTATATTGCAGCATACTGAAATATTTTATCTCTTGATTTAAATACAGAGAATCCGAAGCATATGAACGGAAAAATCCGCTACCAGGTTTCGCGGCACTCTATTTAACCGATAAGACAAGCCCGCGAGTTAGGTGAGTTATCTAGCGACCGATCTTGAGTGGGTGCGTCCCGCCCTTGGAAAGTTTATTCGAGACGCTCCGGGGGATGTGGGGCCTGCTTACAGTAATATTCTATTCCTTCCGCCTCGCCCCCATGCGTACCACGGAATGCGCGGTTTCTGACATCTTCGTTTAGCTGAAAAAATGGGAGCATTGACTACCCGATAGCACTTGACGAGGCAAGACATATCGTCTGAGAGCGTACAAGATGGCAACATCTGGATCACGAGCCGTGTACCTAGACGTGGGCTAGAGGACCGCATAAAACGCGGCCGAGCTGCCTGGCATCTCTAGCGAGACAGTATCGTTCCATGTTCCAGGGCTGAGTCTTTGCTTCAGTTGTGCGAACTTTGTGTCCCATCAATCTCCAACATGTACCTCTCAACACATACGTGGATGCGTGCCGGACCCCTGGAAGTAACGCTCAAGCGGGCATCGTCATTCGGCTACCGATCAATCCAGCTTCCCTTGAGCCCGACAGACATATTATCGAGGAGACCAAGTCACTCCTCCAGAAATACGACCTGACCTGCCGGGGCGCCGTAAGGCTCATGTACGGCTCCCGGGACGTAGTCGCCGTGGGCGCTGCACAACGCGAAGATAGAGTCCGGTACATGAAGCGAGACATCGACATGACCGCGGGGCTGCGAGGCGAGATAAGTGATCGTGGCAATCGCCAAGGCTTGCAACATATGATGGAGGGCGGGACAAATATTCATGCCGCCAAATCATGATATCTCAATCATCCAGATTGGGATATCGTGATTGGCTATTCTGCTAGTGATATTTAATTCTCCGAATTTCTTCTCTTTATCTTTCCGGGAACTCTTTTCCAAGGTGTGATAACCATGCCGCTACCCAGGAAATGGTCTATAGATCTGTAGCTTTTGCTGTTCAGGCGCCGACGAGCTCAGACTCGGCACTTGCCATTCCCACCGTTTCCCGCACGAATGGTTCTGTTAAGGCTTCGATGAGGATGGCATGCGCCTCGTCTGGGTGTTGGCCAGGTATTCCTCCAAGCCATTCCGCTCGAACCGCATTTATTGGACCGAATACCCTTCCGCGGACGACGACATCGGCTCGCAAGACACCACACAGAACGCGAGCGAGAGCTTCGGGAGCGTGCGCTCGGCTTATTCGCTGCGCTGATATCCCACGGCTCGGGAGTAGTTAGGACGAGAGGCACAGACTTTCGAATACCCCACGAAAGTTGGACGAACCGTTGACGGCAGACGCATTCAACAGCGACTCTAACTAGCCTCGGGACGGCAGGGCTCATTAGCGGCAGACTCCAGTCGTACGACTATCGCCGGGGGAACCCGGAAGTTCTTGGTAGGAAGTGTTCTCCCGGGCAAAGTCTTCGGAGGGCGTGAAGTCTGCACGAAGATCGCTCTTGCAAGGAGTGCGCAGAAGGATGTGTTCAGCCCGAGCATCGTTTTCCGGGTCAGTGGGAAGTAGGCAAGGGCGGGCGTGAGATATTAATAATTATGGGAAGCCTGAAGCAAGCTGTTTTCCGTAACTTCCACCCCATGACCAAAGTGCCTTTGGGTTTGCAACGTACAATGTAGTAATCATCCCCAGCCAAGTGTTTTGTGCGCTTCGGGTGTTGTTGGTTGACCGACCGGCGTCGTAGCATGCGCTCCGATCCATACGGAGACACTCTGGGCTCATGACTCAGCTAGCTGGTGAGGATATTTCAGAGCAATGAGAGGAATCGGGACCGAACTTCTCTCGGTGACCTGACAAGGTGGGCCATCCCCGATGACTAGGGTGTTCCATCCACAAGCTGGAGTAGATAGTCTGGTCTATATCCTCCGACCACGGCTAGACCCTGGCCGAGGGCAGTGTGACCCGGATCTATGCGAACACTTGGCGTCAATCCTCCAATCGACCTCGCAATTTCTGTTATCCAGCTGCGCCGAGTACGTCGTTAACATCATATACACAAGGTTTTGATGGGTCCACCCGGGGAGGACGCACATACCTTGGGGAGCCGTTCCGCCCCCATTGTTTCTCGCGTTACCGTATCAGTTGCCACAATGGACCAGCCCAATCCCCTACATCTGTCGCTGAATTGCCTACTTCATTGTCTGGCATTGAATCTCCTAGTGAGCTCTGCTGTTCGTGACGATCACGGTCCGCCACCGTGAGGGAGCCCAACTGCAATGATTCCTCCGAGAACTTGATGAATTCAATGGTTGCAGTTCGCGCTTCGGGCTATGATGGGCTACGAACGGGATTGCTATTGTACTTAGCCTTGTCAGACTCTAACATCTTGCTATCGTCAGTTTAAAGACCGCATGACTCTTGTCCAGCGGGCGTAGAAGCCCTCTCCGATGGTTTTAGTTGCCAAGCTCATCCAGAGCCTTTTGTCCACGGACTCAAAGGACACCAACACATCCTCTTAAACCTCAAGTGTCTCCATGAGCCCCGTCATACGCTTCATACTTTAGGACATAAAGTTGACTGACTAGCGATATCTAGAAGATGCTAGATTGAGACGAAAACGATATATTCGTGCATCCTTCCTGCGCTACGCTACGATAAGGGAAAAGAGGGACTTGATAACAAAAATATGGGAAACGGTGCTATGAATCAGGCTGCAGCCGCTTGACGACTGGCTCGCGCCAGCCCCGCGAGAGCGGCGTCCGAACCAGATTCATCCTTAGCCTCGTTATCGGCTCTTTTTATCGAGAAGTAGCTCAATGACAGGTTCGTGTCCGTGAGAGGCGGCTAGTGAAAGCGGCGTTTGACCAAATTTATCCTTGACCTTAATATCGGCTCCTCTATCAAGAAGTAGCTTAACGACGGTTTCGTACCCGTTACGGGCGGCTAGTGAAAGCGGCGTCCGACCAAATTCATCCTTGGCCTTAATATCGGCTCCCTTATCAAGAAGTAGCTCGAGGACGGCTTTATGTCCGTAAAGGGCGGCTAGTGAAAGCGGCGTCCGACCAAATTCATCCTTGGCCTTAATATCAGCTCCCTTATTAAGAAGTAGCTCGACGACGGCTTCGTATCCAAACGAGGCAGCCAGTGAAAGCGGCGTTTGCCCATATTCATCCTTGGCCTCGATATCGGCTCCCCTATCAAGAAGAAGCTTGGAGACAGCTTCAAGCCCCAAACTCGATGCTATCCCTAGAGAAGTGGAATACTTGGCACGGGTTGGCATATAAATATGAGACCACGCCGAGTAGCTCTGTGAATCCGGATCACAAATGCTCAAAGCGGAGGGCACTATAACAGCACCATCGTTGATCTTAGCCTCGCGAAAATGAGCAGCCCAATTCATCGCCGAATAATCCAACAAGGCGGAACTACCAATGCATTGGCCGGATGCGCCGTGATTTGTCAAAATAGCGTCGGAATTGAACAAGTTAAGATAAGCTATACAGACCTCCGCAAGCACCGTGTGCGCGTGCTTGGTGGTGATGGAGCAATGCCAGCGTGGCGCCGACGGAACAAGAGCAGGCGACAAGTCTGCGAGGAGGAATTCTCGAGCGGTTTGATGCAGGAAATAGACCTTTCCATGGTAGATTGAGACGAATAACCCACACCAGGATCTGAGGCGCAATTTAAAGTCCTCTTCTTCCTCAAGGTCGAGATCTTTTACTGACCGTGATGAGATGTCGATGTTTACGGCGATGTTCATTTCCGCTAGTGTTAGCGGTCGGCTCGCTGCCAAGATAATATTCAAGACTTTCCGTACTATTGAGTGCTCCTTGGATTTGTTAAGAATCTTCTCGTATGCTTGGTTGACACTCTCCGGAAGCACTGCAATGATGGACTCGATACCCCTCTTTGTCTTCTTGAAATCTGACGCCTTCAGGTAATCGAACACGAGATACACCCAGAGATACGTGCGGTGCGGAATTCTGAGCAATCGCTGGGCTATATGATCCTTTATGTCTTTTGAAAGGCGTTTCTCCTTCGCCAGCTGTTCAACTCGGTATTTGATGACGCGGTTCACTTCTTGACTGATGGTTTCCGACTCTTCTTCTCCCGGTATGCGGATGTAAGGAAAGGCATCAACAAGCTCCTCAAACTCTGACACGATGTGGCCATATGGGCGGCTGGTCAACAGGCACCTTATCTTGCTGCGGCTCGGTTTGTCTCCGCGAAATAGCCGTTTCAGCCTCCGGATCAAGTCCCGAAAGTCCGATTCGACGCACTCGTCCAGCGCATCCAGGACCAGAATCACAGGTCCTGCCTGTGAGTCTTGTCCAGCCCTTTCCAAGATCTCCCATAGTGCTGCTGTGATAGTTATCAGATTTGGCCCGTTCTCGGAATACTCCGGCATGGCATGTCGAATCAGCGACGGCTGATGGGAGAAGAGCTGGTGCAGCATTGCGCAAAGCGCCTGACGGACGGTGTTCTGATCCTGGTCCTTGAAAAAGAAGTAACAGACGGTTGCGGATCGCGGCAGTCCATGGTCAATCAGATATTTCGCCAGGACGGACTTTCCACAGCCAGGGTCTGCCGAGACCAATAGTGGGCCTGAGTCTTGTGCCAACCATGTTCGGAAGTGCTCATGACTTAGGAACCACTGACAGGTTCCTTCTACTCGATCTTCCACACAATTTTTATACCACTCGTACGTCGCGTCCTCATATAACTCGTGTGTCGTGTTGTTGTTCCTTGTAAGACGGAACAGCTGGTGGCACTCCTTCTCTTTGTCGGACATCGCCTGCTTGGCGGCGTCCTTGTGAAGCTGGGGCAGCTCCTTGTCAACTCGCAGATGCTCTTCGGCGACTGACAGCAGCCCTCGCATGAATCCGAGAGAGCCCTTCGCGCTCTCGTTGATTTCCTCCAGCTTCCGTCTTAAGACAGAATTGTTTATTTTCTTGAAGTCGTCATCAAGAGTCTTTTCAAGTTCCTGGACCTTGGACAGCATGCCGTTCCAGTCCTCACATTGGATCAAGTCTCGTCCAAGATTTCGTAGCCGGCCTCGGAAGAACCGCAGAACACTCCTAAATTGGAACTCTAGGACGTGCTGATACAGTTCCATGACGTTATTCCCGAATGCTTCCTCCAAATCTGCAGAAATAGTAGTAGCTAAGTTCCGATGCTTCGGCAGCAGTAAAGGTTCGAGCGCGACATAGAAGCGAATGCGTGCCGTGACATAGGCGAGTCCGTCCGCGTTGGCGTCGTC
Organism: Monosporascus sp. CRB-8-3; assembly: GCA_004155055.1. Lineage (NCBI taxonomy): Eukaryota > Fungi > Ascomycota > Sordariomycetes > Xylariales > Monosporascus > Monosporascus sp. CRB-8-3. The sequence goes on along the minus strand of QJNZ01000114.1, from coordinate 88,739 downwards.
CGCATCCCTGGGCCGCGTAAGGAGCGGGAGAACGAGACAGACAGCGCACCAGGCCATCGAGGCTCCCGGAGAAGCCTTGACACCTTCGTCAACCAAAGCCTTCCCCCATTGCACCAACTTTGCAGCTTGCGCTATCTGGTTCTGAAGGACGAACTCGCAGCCGGCAATGTGGTATTTGATCTTCTTCTCGCCCATTCGCCGGCGTCCGGCCTCGATTATCTTGTCCAGCTGCTCTCGACGGACCGTGGGATCGATGTCGATCAGGTTGTCAGTATCATCCAGGTATTCTTGGCCACGACCGGGGGCTCCGCTGTCTATTGCATTCGAATCGGAAGCTCCGACGGCGTTAACGACGCGATTTGTTGCATGCAGCTGATACACACCTGTCTTCAACTCCCTTGACAGCACTCTCTCATAGTTCTCCACCAGTGCCGAGTCTTTGGATCTGAGAGCGGCATACGCACAATCCCAGAGCGACTGCGGGGTGTCCGACGCACCGTCCTTCGGCGGATTGTGCCTTCGACTTAGAGAGTTGCATTGTGCTTTGCCAGGCGTGGGCGGTAACTTGACAGACACCGTTGGAGTCGCCAGGGTAGGAATTCTAGTCGATGTCGGTGGTTCCGTACTCAGCGAATCGGCTTGCTCGGGAGGACAAGGTTGGACATTCGCTGGAGCGTGTTAGCTTTGAGAGACTAACCCGTCCAGCGTCCAAGGAGTCTCGGCATACCTGTGGACAGCGTCGTGGTTAAGGTGGACAAGGCGGCTACGGCGGTCTTCAAGGCACCATCCTGTACCCTCTTGGGCTCTTTCGGGACCTTCCCGTGACGATCTCGGAGACGGCTTTTCCACGACTTGATGAGCGACTTTGGAAACCCCATTTCCACAGGATATCTCGGCCGGGAGAATGGACATCCTCTTGTGAGTGACGGTGGAGAGCAAAGTCACGGTTATCGCGCGTTCGGGGGGTTGAAGGCTGAAGGCTGCGCCGGCTCGCTTGCGTCGCCAAGAGAGTTGCGCCACGAAAGCTGACTGCGCCACTGGAGAAGCAGCTGGAGGTGCCAATGAGGACTGGTATGTCCTTATACAGGCCGTCGCAGGCATAAATTCACTCGTGAGGAGCAGGCGTCTAAATCAGGGGTGCATTCGCAAGGCGTGGAACCGCTGCCGCGAAGTCAGATGCAGGAGAGACGGGACGCGCCAGTGTGCCGCAGACGCCGTCAGCGCACGACGGGCAGCTCTCCCGCGTCGTGTCGGTAAATGCACTCGAAACACTGTCATGATGATTTCCTAGCACGCGTTCAGGAGATGCGCGTCGACCAAAGGGCATCTGCTCGTGTCCGAAGAGCTTGACTTCACATGTTTACCACAGGTCTGGTGCGGCACGTGCCGTGTGCGTGGACTTGAGTCCGAGAGCAATCGCCTTCAAATAGGGTTTACACCACTGACCACCCAATGCAGAATCTTCTACCCGAGTACCCACAGGTAATATTTTCAACCATAAATAGGTAATGAGTCCATAAGTAAATCGGGATTACTTACGCAATAATTATCCGTGGGTAACCGTAAGTATGAATTTTTAAGGACGTATTAATTTACGCTGTTGGTAGTGAATGGCGTCCCGAGGTGGTATCCCTCTTATTAGAGCAACCGTGACAGGGCGTGATACGGCGGCCTTATGGAGTCGTAGAGTCTTTCTACATGCTACCCAGATTTAATTACTGACACGGTGCGGGAGTGCGACATGTTGTACGCTGGCGGCGCTTAACGCGCTCTGGCGTGTCCTATCTCTTATTGCATCTTACGGGGCAGCGATACCATGCTTTTGTGGATGACTCATGGATAAGTACAGCGAAGGTTGCCTTGGCCTTCTGGGAAAAGATCGTTTGCTTTCTGCCCATATGTATGCGGACCAGGAAGTAAAAAGAATATGCTGTTTCCAACTCCACATGCCAACCCACCCACCCCCAAGACCACGCGTGCTTGGGAAGACATCCTTGGGTACATTTCTGGGCAGCTGTTCCGCTCTATTTGAAAAGGCTCTGGAATTTAACGAATCACTTGGGCCCTTGTTCGATACCTTCCGGCTGCCAGTGACACTGTGATTCGATCCTCGACTGCCCGTATGCAACAAAGCAGGCTAGTCCGGCTATTGGAGTTAGTTTGGATGGGAGGAAGCTGACCCAGGGAAGAAGACTAGAAGAGGCAACGATCGACTGGGCCGAGGTGTCTTAGATGGGTCTCCCATCCCATATCTACCGTAAGGTGAGGTTCCTGGAGGTCAGAGTTTGGGAAACTGCCGCGCACCTCTGGGAAATTCCTCATCCCTATCTGCAGAATGATCGTTGTCATGATACATCCGACGAGATTTGTATGCCGTGGAACCTGGGTGTAAGTTGCTCGCAATATTTGTCTCTTAATCCGCTTAAGCTCGCGATCGCCGCCAGTATCCGAGTCCTGTGGTTGATCGACTAGCCTGCTGTTCTCTCGTGCTCGATGTCGCGAACGACGGACGCAATAACATCTCTCGGCTCCCTTGAAGGACGCTTGTTTGGATCAGCTTTTCGAAGGCCACCAGTTGTGGACAAGGAGCGTGAATACCTGCTCTACGGCGTGTGCCCTGGCCGCCACCACGCTCAGGGTGAGACGTCGTCATGGCCCCGCGAACGGTCAATTAGCCACCGCATTTTCCTAGTTCTCGCAATTGCACGTCAACATGTCATCGTCGTCTTGAAATACCCTGAACACATCCCTGGACACCCAGAGGAAGGCGCGACTATATCCTCCATACCGCCTTGACGACTGTCGACATCTTGACGCTCTGCGGTCGGCAGGAACCTGTCCCATGGCAGCTTGGTGGCACGCAGGACCGGTGTCGTGCAGTGGAATCTCAGAAACCGACCCAGATTCAGACAAGCATGGCGAGCCGGAGTCACAACCTCTAAGTATCTGACTATAATTTCTCACTGCGCCAGTCTGTCAAAGCTCCAAGGAAGCACTGGTCGAGTCGTCTGACGTCCATCGTGACCTCCGTGGAGAGTACTGTCCATGGCGAGGAGATCCCAATGAGTACTGGAACTGTTCGGGTTGGTCGAGGAATCTTGGATATTGAAGGAGCCTGGTCGCTAGGGACCATTAAATTTGGGAAAGCGCGAGGCGTGCTAGACAGCCCAGTTTCTTTCCACTGGACTGCCTCGCTACCCATCGTAGCCTGTTACTTTCCCGCTCTGCCAAGATGAAAAAGACCCATTCCGCCTAGGTAGAGGCGGCCAACGGCGATCATGTCAGCTGAACACCTTCGCATATCGGCAGAAGATGACCCAAACTCATCTGCTCACCGAGAACGGCTTGGACCGGATAGTGAATCCGCCATGCAACCACAACCCTACGAATGCAACCGTCCCGAAGGCAGCGTCATTTCCTCGCATTATCTGCTGTGTCTAGCGTAGTGTTGGGCCATGATTATCCGAGTCTGTCTCCGTTCTCTGCCTGCCCAACAGTTAGGCCCACAAGCAGGGTGACTCGTTAGGATGACAGTTGTAGGTAGAGGAGTCATCCTGCTGTTCAAGTCGACTACTACTACCTGCCTTATACGAGGCGTCCATGCCACGCCTTGCAGCAGAACACGATCTGTGACTTCCTCGATGGGTTGAAACTTGTCGTGCAACCATACCGTGAGCTGGCCCCCTGTCTCCTAACCACCCCATATATTCACGCCCACTGACATAGCCTAATTCTGGTCTGCCCGGTAAGTTTCTACCCCTGACCCCAACGCCAAGACGGAGCCTAGGTCTCCTGCTCATGCCCAACCATCCCTTGTGCACCATTGGAAGTAGTGGTCGGGAGAGCCATTACCCTGAACGCCTCTTCAGCAAGCTGAGGTCGTAGATGCAGGGCTAGGTCTCAGAAACCACCTGAGAACTGGATCACTATGCAGAAGTGGGCGATGAAGAGTTGAAGATGATTAAAATATGTATTAACCTCAGCCCTCGGAGGCAAACTAATCTCTTAATGATGCAGCTAACATGGAGAGTGATGATGCATTCCACGTCGCAAACATTCCTGTTTCGAAAAGGCAGCCAAGCGTTATCGCTGATATCCTCCTTATTGGACCCTCTCGAGGTTCATCTTCGCTGGGCCCTGGACACACAAGCCCGTCTCTCCAAACCGGCTGCCGTGCACCGGGCAGTCCCACGATTTCTCGACCTTGTTCCAGCAGATCACGCCTTTCATGTGCGGGCAGAGCGCGCTCATCTTCGTGACTTTCCCGTTCTCGTCCTTGTAGACCGCGATGGGCTTGGACGACTTCGGGTTCAAGACGCCTCCGGACCCGGGGACCAAGTCCTCGATGTCTGTGATGTCGGAATGCAGGAGACGCTTATATTGCGTGTTCACCTGCACGTCGTGCTGGAGAGTCTCGACAGCCGACCTGATAACGCTGACTACGCGCTTCGGCGAGTACAGCTCAGCCCACGGGTTCGGCTTGCCTTCTATCCTGTCCGCGATAAGCTTCCCCGCAATCACGCCGTGCGTAAGTCCGTTACCAGAGTAGCCAGTGACGATGTAGATGTACTTGTTTCCCTGGTTCTTGCCGATATATGCCATGTAGTCATGTGGCTCGAATATTTGCCCGCTCCATTTGTAGTCGACGGATCCGGCTTGAGGGAACCGTTCACGGGTCCAAATCTCCAGTTCTTCAAACCGGCCGTCGGTAGATTCCTGTCCTACTTTGTGATCGCAACCGCCAACGACCATGTAGTCGTCCCTTTCGTCACATTCGGTCATACGAACATACTTATAAACCTCCGCGTTATCATAAAGTAGGCAGTCCTCAACAGAACCTTTCGGTATGCGGATGGCAATGCAGTATGTCCGGTTCCACTCCATTTGCCCGATAACGCTCAACTTCTGCAGGGGTACATTCGTCGCTTCCACTGCGTGTTCGTATGTCACGGTGTTACCCGCTTCGGTTTTCATCTGGCAGTACTTGTGTCCGAGGCCTAGCACCTCAACACCCTTTTCATCGACCGAAGCCACCCGTGTGTTTGTATAGCAGGCGAAATTCGGCTGATTCTGCAGCCACTTCAACACGCCGTTCACGTATTTGGTCGGGGGGAAGGTCGCTTGCCTGGGGTAGATAGCTCCGCCTCTCTGATCTGGTTTGCCATCCCAGCCTCTTACCGCAAGGTTCTCGTCGATGGTGGCATCAATCCCGACTTTTCGGGCCCATTCGACGTCCGCTTTGATTTCCTTCATATCGTCCTCATACTCCTTCGTGCCCCGTTGATACTGCGAGACGCGATATCCCGGCAAGTGGCGATACTCGCATTCGATGCCTAGCTTCGTCGCCACCTCCCCGACATAGTCCAACGCCCATGAATGACTTTCGGCAGCAACCTTGGCTCCTTTCTGACCATGCTTCTCAGCAATGTACTGATACATGTCATCGAGTGCGTTGGAAAGATGCCCCGAAGTTCTCCCCGTCTCACCTGACAGAATATCGCGCGCGTCAAGAAGCACGACTTGTTTACCTCGGCTGACAAGTTCATATGCGATAGACACGCCGTTTATACCGGCCCCTATTATGCAGATATCGGTTTCGATATCGGCAGCAAGGGGATTGAACCGTGGCCTGTTGGAATAACCATCTTTGTGAACCCAGACTGGGTCCGTGATACCGGAAGTCTGAATAAATTTCTTCTCGTCGAGTGGAGACATGGCGCGAAGAGGGCTCTTTTTATGGCAATGGCCACTGTCTCCAATAGGGGAGATTGCGTGGTGTGAAGGAGGAGGTTTGGCTTTTAGAGGCCGGGTATATTATCCTGGAGCATGTGCTCTGAAAGCAGGATGTTGTCGTGGAGGTTGATATATGGTTAATGCTGTCATGGCCGATATCTGCGACGTTACTGCAACGAAACAGTCGTACCTGGATGAACACCCGCATGTACCGCCATCGATGTCCAATCATGATCACCACTTGGATTTTCGCCGCTGTCGAAGTATAATACCACCCAATCAGGTACCGTAAATAACTAATCAGGGGTGAGAGTGACGACATGGAAGCGTCATCCACCTCGTGTGGCATAACTAAACTACTTACCTAAGCTAGGTACAGCTCATCACGGAGAGGATTAAGAAACCTCAAATTGAGAGGCAGTTAATCTCCAGGTGGTGTTGAATTCGTTTCGAATGCTCTTAATATTACAGTTACCTGAACTGCCTGGTTTATAGGCATTCAAACCCAAGGAGCTGCTTGTTGTCCAGGCACGTGTGTATATATGAATAAGCAGAATAGAATAAAATCTACACAAAGTCGGGTACCTACATAATGACATATCATTGGCCAGTTATGCAGACTATACTGCTCTAAGTGGGTCGAGGCCTACGTAGTCCAGACTCATAGTTTATATCTACGAAGTAGCAGACGGGCTTCAAAATGCTTCATGTGGTTTAGAGACGTACTATTATCGAGAGACGTCTGTACCCGGAGGAGAATGGTCTGTTAGACAAATATAAACTAACTAACCGAGTGATCTGGCTTCGCCAAGCAAACTAGGGCTACGGCCTGTTGATAAAGCACGGCAGCCAGCAGTTTACACCGGGTAGACGGTTGACTTGGCCATGATCCTAGACGATGACACCTCTCTTATTTAATTATCTCTGCAGGATCTGACCTATATATAAGGCCACTCGGACCGAAACCATGCACTACGGTTGATAGTCTGGCCTCACCCACGCCAGGGGAAGCCATAACAAGTGACATTCGGTACCGACAGGACAGACAGACTGCCTCCCGGCAAGGCTGAGCCGTAAGTGGCTGCGAAGGACGGGGCTATTCAGAGTCATAGCCAACAATGAGAAAACGGACTATACGGAGTGACTGGGCTGTCAGCGGGACCCCGGACCGGAAGGCATAATGAGATTCGACCCTACAATGGACACTTTCGGTCGATAAGGAAGCTAGAGGCTCGAATGTCTCATGTAAGGAACGAGAGGGTAGAGTGTAAATCACCTGTGGCTCAAGCTGACGAGGTGCAGTAAGCTGAGTCGTCTCTACTTGAGGAAGAGGTGTTGGTCGACCATACTGATCTTCAATGGATTATCCGTCGAATCTATGCATGTCTTTGCCCAATCTGGTAGGTTGCTGGAACCGTTCTGCGCAAGGCTAAATGCCTACGTAGCTGAGAGATTTCCGCCTCGACGAAGACCGTTGATTGGCCACCAAAGCCCGGGTCGTCACTTGACCTGCGAAGCCTCGTTTGATATGGGGTAACTATGGAACGATCGTCCACGCTTCACCAAGTTCTCATGTTAATGTCGGAAGGATCAGGAGAGACGTTATTGGTGGTCTATGAACTGCATATGTAGCTGTCTCCGATGTTACATTACGAGCCTATTCCATATAGTAATCGGGCGTCTAATAATATGATGGCTGGATTATACATGAGTATTGTGGCTATGGTGCGAGTTTGCTATTGGGATCTTAGGGTGAATGCAGCGGTTACCAAGATTTGAAACCTCAGCTAGCACTGACCCATAGCCCCAATGAGTGCTGGTTGCAAAGAACCCGATGTACATATTGCTTCGGAGGTGCTGGCATGGGCAGTTTGAGATTCATAAGAGGTGACAATGAACATACGATGGGTACGACAAAGCACACACTGCTCTCAGGGTACTAGCCTCGAATATCACCTGCATTTAAGGGTAGGTATTGTTCAAGGCTGTGCAACAATCCTAGCCTATGAGGTGCACTCTCGGTCCTCCAAAACGGGAATCGGCACATCTCAATGGTACGGGACGAGTTACCGTCTTACCGAGTCCTATGACAAGAGCATTCTGAGCATGCATCCCTTGGATCCTGATCGCATAGATCGTATAAAGAATGGAATTGTTGATCTGACAATCTGTCAACCTCGCAAGATTTTTTCAAACAGGTATGCCGAGGAGTGCACCGCCGCGATTGTACTGACACACAAGACGTCACATGCATGCATCAACATGTGTCTTTCCAAAGAAGCACCAATTGTGCTCCGTGCCTATTTCGAAGGAGGAGGTTGACAGAATACTGCAAATTTCTCAGGAATTTCAACACCGGAGTTTCTCATACAGACGTGCAAATAGATATCTATAGGTAATCTTGCGATAGGCAGAAATCGCCTCTGTGGATATTGTGTACAGATGTCCTCTGTGTTGAGCAATCTGCGACGTAGGCAACGGTTTGGGGGACCCTGTCTAAGATTTATCACATCTGCAAAACTGCCTTACACCTAACCGAGTAGGGTTGGCTAAGACTGGAAGGAATCTGGGCGAAACCCCGCACGACGATCCTAGCGTAACAGCGTGTGTGACTCCATACGCCAAGGTAGGGTACTAGGTACTACATACGCGGGCCGGTTGGGTTCAGTTCTACAGCAGCTGGAGCTCTCCTGCAGGGTGCCCCGGGCCGTCTTGAGCTCTCTACCTCTCTGGTTCTCAGGGTTCTTCAGCCTGTACTGTGCAGTACTTTGAGTTGCAGGGAGCGCTAACCTAAACTAGCAATTACCTTCTCTCGGTGCCAGACAACGTTAAATGCTTGAGGCTGTGCTTTCTCGGGGCAACCAGCGCGAGTCGGCAACAGACCTCCCCACAAAGTCTGATACTTAACCCGTTTGAACCACCTTGCCCTCTCCTACTCATCGCCTTCAAGACAAATAACCTCCACCGCACCCCTTTACCAAGTCCAGAGAATAGGTTAGGGGATCCGGAGTGCGATTAAGCATACGTAACAGACTACATACTTGCGCTGTATTATCACATCGTCTCCCCATTTCAACACCCAACAACATGGACTCTCAGACGACCAGCACAAGCAAGGGCAAGGGCCCGAGCAATGTTAACGGCGGCGGCGAGCAACCAGCCATTGGGTTCCGATCGCAGGGCAACATGGTCGTCGAGCCCCCCCGCCAGGAAGACTTGCAGCAGAGCTACGCGTCCATCGTCGGCACGGACGCGGACGCCAAGGGCTGGTACGGCATGATGATCAACACTCTGGGCGCCTGCATGGGCACGCTCGGCGCCATCCCCTGCGTGGTGTGCTGCCCGAACCCGTACAAGCAGGTGTCTCAGGGTAACGTCGGACTGGTGACCAAGTTCGGGAAGTTCTACAAGGCCGTCGACCCAGGCCTGGTCAAGATCAACCCCCTCAGCGAGCGGCTCATCCAGGTCGACGTCAAGATTCAGATCGTCGAGGTGCCGAAACAGGTCTGCATGACCAAGGACAACGTGACGGTGGAGCTGACGTCGGTCATCTACTATCACGTCACGTCGCCGCACAAAGCCGCCTTCGGCATCGCCAACGTGCGCCAGGCCCTGATCGAGCGGACGCAGACCACGCTCCGGCATGTCGTCGGCGCCCGCGTCCTGCAGGACGTCATCGAGCGCCGCGAGGAGATCGCCCAGAGCATCGGCGAGATCATCGAGGACGTCGCCACGGGCTGGGGCGTGCGGGTCGAGAGCATGTTGATCAAGGACATCGTCTTCAGCCAGGAGCTCCAGGGCTCGCTGTCGATGGCGGCCCAAAGTAAGCGCATCGGCGAGAGCAAGATCATCGCCGCCAAGGCCGAGGTCGAGAGCGCCAAGCTCATGCGCCAGGCCGCCGACATCCTGTCCTCCGCCCCCGCCATGCAGATCCGCTACCTCGAGGCCATGCAGGCCATGGCCAAGTCGGCCAACAGCAAGGTTATCTTCCTGCCCGCCGCCAACCAGACCATGCCCGGCTCCTCGTCCTTCAACGCCTCCCTCGCCGACGCCGCCGCCAAGAAGTACGGCGAGGGCGAGGCCCACGACTTCGGCGGCGGAAACGACACGGGCTTCAACCAGGCCATGAAATCTCACATCGTGGAGAATATCTAGGCGGCACACGGCCTAGATCGATTTGCCCGTTCTCAACCGCCGTCGCCGCTGCGGGCGACCGGCATGACCCCCTCGAACACCCCTCGAACACACGACGACCCCCTGTATTCTAAGCGAATCGCGACGAGAAGAAATCATGACGAAAATGGAACAAAGGAAATAAGGAGAGACGAAGATGCCCCCAAGCCGACGAAGATCACGTCCGGTAACGGGGTTTTGGGGACGGAGAGACGTTTCCCATGGCATTGATGCTTGCGGTTGGCCGCGGATGATGATGGTTTTCTTTCTGTTTTGTTTTTTCTGATACCCACCACGGATACCCAACATGGATACCCATTATCGCTCGCTTTGGGGATTGGGGAACGTATATCTTGTTTTCGGCGCCCTTTTGCGTTTTCTTCGGCTATACATGGTTATCGCCCGAGTAGCTTAATGATGATATCCTTAATAAAGGCACCTCGGCTTCTGTTTGATGTGTAAAGCATATAGATGTGCCCAAGACGCCACCCCTCTCTCCCTTTTAGTGAAGCGTCAACTGATCATAGCTACGTCGGCCTCAAAGAAAAATCCCCGGGCCGTATAGTGTAGGATCATTCATATGTGTTATGTCATCTCTCTACAACACCAATGTGAACTGATTCGACACTTTCGAACCCCACGTTCAGCCAATGTCTGGCTCTCTCCTTGTCATTTATCGGGTATCACTCTATACGTCCATCCATCCCGTTCTCAGCCCACTATTCCCACCTCCAAGCCTCTAATCGAACCCCTCAAACTCATCGTCACCGCCACCGCTCTTGCTCTCCCCCTCGAGCTGCTGCTCCTTAGCGTACTTCTCGCGGTTCTTGCGCCGGATCTCCTCGAGCATGCGCTGGAGCTCGGCCTCCCGGGCGCGCTCCTCGTCCGTCATCTTGCCGCTGCGCTCCGCCTCGCGCTTCTTGCGGCGCTTCTCGCGGCGCGCCGCCCGCGTCTCCTCCTGCTCGTGCTTGCCGCTCCAGGCTTCGGCGTTGCGCTTCCGCTTGGCGCGCTGCTCCTCCGCCGTCTCGGGGGCGCCCTTCTCGGTGTCGTTTGACTGTAGAGCCGCCAGCCGCTGCTTCTCGCGGTCCTTCTGCGCGTACGCGTACGCGTCCCAGTCCATCTGCACCCCGAGACTCCGGTCGAGGTTTAACGACTTCGTCTCGGGCATCTTGGGTAGCCTGAGGAGGCCCCATGCGTGGCCCAGGTCGACCCAGTCGAGGTTCTTGACTGAGAAGATCGAGGAGGCGACGTGCTTGGAATACGAGCGCACCCAGCTGACGAAGGCCTTCTGGGCCCTGTCGTGGAGTGCCCGGTCCTTCTTGACAATTTCGCGGATCTTGTGTGTCGTCCCTTCGGCTTCGCTGTCGCTGACTTTGACCTCGGGGCGCACCAGTGGAACAATGGGCGTCTTTCGGATATCCATAAATGTCACGTAGTCCTCTTCCTTCCCAGGCTGGATGAAAACAACTGACAACCCCTTTCGGCCAGCACGGCCAGCTCGCCCCGCCCTATGCTTGAAATTCTTCGGATCCGAGGGGGGATCAATCTGGACGACGAGGTCGACTTGTGGGAAATCCAATCCTCGAGCTGCCACGTCCGTGGTAAGGAGAACGGTGGGCTGAATCGACTTCATGAATTTCTCGAAATTCTTCTCCCGTACCTTGCCATCATGCTTTCCATGCAGAGGCAGGAGCGTGAATCCTTCAGGGAGGAGCTCAGGTAGAATACCAGAGAAATAATCGACCGCAGCGCATGTAGATAAGAAGACGATGCTCTTCTGCGGCCTCGGATCTAACTTGTCTAGTAACTGGACCAGAGACGGTATTTTATGGCTTGCGGGTGATATAAAGTACGTCATCTGCAGACTTGCCGGTATCGTCCTCTCCTCAATTATACCACCTGTCTTCAGGTTCTTCACTTTAACAGCGACTTTAACGGGGTTCCGCAGACCCACTCGAATGATACCCTCTACGGCTTCGCTCATACTCGCACTGAAGAGCCCTGTCCTCCGCTGTTTCGGCAGACGAGATATTATAGTCGAGAGGTCCTGCTTGAAGCCCAGATCGAGAAGACGGTCCGCCTCGTCGAGAACGAGGGCTTCGAAGGTGGACTGCGTGCAGCGGACATGCGGCGACGAGAGTAGTTCGACAAGGCGACCGGGCGTGGAGATGATGAGATTAGGGCTATGCTTCAAGAAGAAGCTCAGGTCCTGTGCCGTCGTTCCTGTAGAGCCACCTATTAAGAGCTGGGGAACAACAGCAGGGCTACTCGTGGCCGGTCGCTTCTCTTCCCCTGACAGATATGGAAGGAGTTCGGCAGAGGTAGGGTGGAATGCAAGGAGCGAGAGGATTACCTGCAACATCCGGAGTTAGTAACTCCCATATAGACACCGACACACGGGAATGGGTTCTAGGACGAAGGGGCCGTAAAGTCTTACAGAATGTATTTGCGTCGCCAATTCGCGGGTAGGAGATACTATTATGGCGGCTATATGATTTCGCTTCGTAGGTTCGTCTAACCTGAGTATCCTCTGGATCACCGGAATTGCGTAGGCAAGAGTCTTCCCACTTCCAGTTACAGCCTATATACGGTTAGCGTTCCCGATTCCGGGTACTGCCTGCGAACAATTGACGATCCCAATGATACACACCTCAACCACTACATCCTTATTTCCGTTAAACAGGGGGATCACATGGGCTTGGACCGGTGTCGGTTTAGCAAAGCCCATCGCCGATACGGCCTCCAATATGAAGTCGGCTAACGGAGGCGTGAGGGCAGACCACGCCCGTGAATCTTTCTTCGGGGCCTTCCCCTCTACTGCCATTCTTAAACTGTGAGGTTCAAAGGCCACCGAATACGGGGAAAATTGAAACGCGTTCGTAGTTGTCGATTACTGTCGGCTTTACCGTCAAAGCGCTTGCACTCGATTGCGCTTCGAATTCCTCGCACGCGTAAGGGGGATGTCAGTGGCAGAAGAAAAATATTTTGATAACGATGATTAGCGGCTCAGGTGGGGGGGAGCCACAGGATCTGCCCCCGACGTCGGGTCACGGCTAATGCATGATGCCCCTGGAGGGGCCCTGAAGCGTAGCGCTAGCTCTGGCCGGGACCTCCGCCAATCCCCTCTCCACCGAAGCTACCCATGTTCATGTTTGTTCCTACGTATTCAAGCACTGCTATCACGACAATCTTCAACTTCCGTAAAGGAACAGTCTCTGATTTTATCTTGGTGTTGAGCTTGTTCAACAGGCCATGGTTCATAAAATTACTTGCAATAAGCGAAGTCTACATATCAGTATCGCTTGGCATGTAGTCAATGTACGAGAACGTGGCTTGCATCGGCCTGAGTCACAACGTGCACACCCTTGTATCTTGTGTAAGCGGCACCTTTAAGCCATTAGAGAAGTATATTTAGGTCCATTTCTACTCATGATCCAGAGCTTTACGTCCGCCTTGCTAGAAGAATCTGGACCTAGATTTCGACTTCATCATGTCTGCCCTACGCTTCAACCAGGAGTCGATCGAGTCGTGGGATGCTAATGCGGAATTCTGGGACAACGGAGTCGGAGAGCAAGGCAACAAGTACTGGAAAGCCCTCCAGCTGCCGACGCTTAAGCGCATGATCCAGGTCAAGCCGGGGAGCAAAGCTTTGGATCTGGCAACTGGGAACGGACTCGCGGCCCGATGGCTTGCCAGCGAGGGCGCATCAGTCCTGGCTACGGACGGAAGCGAGAAGATGCTGGAGCGCGCCAAGCTGCGCCATTCTGCTGTATATGGTGATAACATATCCTATCGTCAACTCGACGTGACCGATATTGCGGCGTTTGAGGCTCTCGAGCGCGATCCGATAGCGGTGAGTTGGTCTGCCGCTATCGAATGTTGGTCACTGCGTTGACAGCTTCTAACCCAAGGCCGGCGGCTTTGATATCATTTTGATTAACATGGCTATCATGGACATTGCTACGCTTGAGCCAATGGCCAAATCCATGCAGGGGCTTCTGAAGAAAGATGGAGTGTGAGTACATGGTCTTTTCCGACCCGCCCTATACTGTGCTTGAACGGACGAGGACTGTCTCACGTCCCAGAGGTTAGACTCATAATGGCCTCCAAACAGGTTCGTGGCGACCCTCCTCCATCCCGTTTTCTGGACGTCGGGAGCGACGCGGAACATAAAGATCACCGACGACGCCTCGACTAGGCAGTCTGTGGTTGTCAGGGGGAAGATGATACGGAAGTACTTGGATGTTCCGCCTACAAGAGGTGTCGCATTATACGGACAGCCAGCTCCGCAGGTGAAGAGTGCGTTCCCCCAGCTCGCTCGAATACTCTAATGTGTTTGTAGATCTACTTCCATCGGCCCTTGCATGAACTCTTTTCCGTGTTCTTTAGGGCGGGCCTGGTGATGGATGCGATTGAGGAACCTGCATTTACGGAGGCCGATAGTATCCCTGAGAGAGTGGAATCTCATTCCAATTTCACTCAGCTGCCCGCCCTCCTCGCCTTTCGACTCCGGAAACTAGTGTAACGATGGTCATGCTTGAGGGGAAAGTTAATCTTCCTTGGATCGTGCAGCGAATGGCTACGAATGGTGTCCATGTTCCCAGGGCGTTGCAAGGAGATTAATCCGTGCAAGAGTCTAGGCACCCAGCTCCTTTTACTCCTTTGAGGATAAGTCTCATAGCTGGCGAGGCTCAGGTAACTTAGAGCATGTCCAATTATACATCTTTTCACGCAACACTGACAACCATGTTCATGGGAGATGCTGGGGAATAAGCCGTAAGTCTTGTCGTCTGTCACGAGCCAAGACGCCGGCAAGGTGCATAGCCGTTGCTTCCTAAACTGGCCCGTGCCTGCAGCAAAATTGCCGAGAATAGTTAGTGCATAACCCTGGGAATGCCGAGGTACAGGTTCCACCCAATCCCACCTCTCAACACGGCGACATGGCTCCCAACGGAGTTATGGAAACAAGTTTGCCCATGATAAAGGTCATCATCTACTCCGTTGCTTCCTCGTATTCTTGACTTCTTCTCTATAGTTTTCCCGATATAGCACCTTATTCGGTCCTGCTTGTAAACTACTAGCGTGTCTCGATTCTACAGTAGCAGGATGGTGATCGTCTCAAAAAGTGCCGCGCAGCAGTCTCTAACGGTGGTGGATAACAGGACAAATAAAGTCTATGAGATCCCCATCAAGAACAACTCTGTCCTAGCGACGGACATCAAAAAGATCAAGGCACAGCAGCAGCCGGAGACTGATCGTGAGGAGGATGAGACGGAACAGGGTCTGCGGGTCTTTGACCCCGCCTACATGAACACAGCCGTCGTGCAGAGCAAGATCACGTACATCAACGGTCAGGATGGCATACTGAGATACCGCGGCTACCCCATCCAGGAGCTGGTCAAGAAGAGCAGTTTCCTAGAGACCGCGTTCCTGCTCATCTATGGCGAGCTTCCGACAAAGTCGCAGTACAGCACGTGGCATAGCGAGATCATGCATCATACCTTCATCCACAGCGACATTGAGGGCATGTTCAAGTCGTTCCGGTACGACTCTCATCCCATGTCCATGTTGACTGCGGCATTCTCGACCATGGGTGCATTCGCTCCTGAGGCCAATCCCTCCCTGAGGGGCCAGAAGCTTTACTCAAACGCTGCCACTGGCAACAGAGAGTCGCTTGAGGTACTTGACAAGCAGATCTTCCGGATCATCGGGAAAGCGCCGACCCTAGCAGCCGCATCATATCGGATGCGCCAAGGCCGACCGTTTAACCGGCCTGCGCAAGGTCTCTCGTACACGGGCAACTTTTTGTACCTGCTTGACAACTTATCCGGCCACCAGTATCAGCCTCATCCCGTTCTGGAGAAGGCACTTGACGCCCTCTTCATCATCCATGCCGACCACGAGGTCAACTGCTCCACGGCCACTGTCCTGCAGGTCGGAAGCTCCCTGGTGGACCCCTACAGTATGATCGCGGCCGGGTGCGCTGCACTGTACGGTCCTTCCCACGGTGGCGCTTCCGAGAGCGCGATCCGCATGCTCATCGAGATCGGGTCGCCGGAGAACGTCCCGGCGTTCATGGAGAAGGTCGAGAGGCGTGAGCGCGTGCTCGTCGGCTTCGGCCACCGCGTGTACAAGAACGTCGACCCACGCTCCACGGCGATCCGCGCGCTCGCCGAGGAGGTCTTCGCGGTCACGGGCCGCAACAAGCTTCTCGACACGGCGTTGACGCTGGCCGAGTACGCCGGCAAGAGCGAGTTCATGCGCAAGCGAAACCTCTACCCCAACGTCGACTTCTACTCGGGCCTCATCTACCAGGCCATGGGCTTCCCGCTCGACTTCTACCCCGTGTTGTTCGCCGTCCCGCGCTGCGTCGGCTGGCTGGCCCACTGGCGCCAGCAGATGCTGAGTCCCGGCGGCGTCAAGATCTGGCGGCCGCGGCAGCTGTACATCGGCGAGGGCGAGAGGGAGTACGTCCCCGCGGAGCAGCGCAAGGAGAAGAGCGATGCCACGGTCTTCGACGCACCCGTCGAGGTCGGCCACGGGGCCGACAGCAAGCGCAATGCGCTTGCTACGTACAAGGATGAGAGCGGCAACACCTGGACCAAGAGCAAGCTCTGATGGGTCCATTGCTTTCATCACTTTTGCTAAATGAGCTTTGTTTTGAGAGCAGCCAAGGGCTTGGTACGGCCTCAAGGCGCTAGAGGTATCGACTATCGCTTATACGCAGCCAGCCTAAGCGCTTCGGTCCTGAGAAAGGGAGCGTTTCTTACCCGGTCTATATCGTGGTTTCATGGCCTCCGACACTTGGTTAGGGCATCGGTTTGTAGTAAATGTATAATATAATTATGACACATACTTGAGAATCGTGAAGCCACTCTATCGCATTAGCTAGCACATTCAGATAGGATCTAGCGCCTGAAGTTACCAGTCCCCGTGGGGTTGGTGGCGTAATGGTAGCCCATCCCAGCATGTTTTGGGACTCCGTTGTCAACAGTATTTATAACCCATATTTACGACCCCCTTTCTTCGTTATGGGTCCGTCACGTGTTATGGATGAGAAGCCTGCGTAGAAATGAACCAGTTTAAGAAGTTCAACGGTGAGGCAATCTAGGGGGCTTTCGTGCTAGGCAATCCAGTAGTGAATAGTTACGATCATGTCATAATTTCGGACCTTTCCCCTACGGGTGCTCATTAGATACTCCTATTCATGGTTGGCTAATAGAATTTCTCTGAAGAGACACACAAACTTAAGACTGGACACAACTCCGTCACCTAATAATTGCGATGGGCAGAGCCTTCATGGCGGTCGATACTGGTTCCTTGTCTCGCCACTAACCCCTCCAAATGACAGAGCTACTGTTGTCTCTGGCCCTGACATGCGTCCGACTGCGTCCGACTCGGGAGGATCTCAGTCGTCCCTAGCTGTAATCTACGTCGTTTAATTCATACCTGGCAGGGCGGGGTAATCTGTTTTGTGAGATGGTATAATAGTGATTGCTCGGAGGTCACTGCGGGAGAGGCTGGTTGCGGGACCCATGTGCACTATTCAGGGGCTGGTTGAAGTGCTGGCTTGGTGGCGACCAGTTCATACTCGCTGGTTGAGACGACATTTCCGGATTCGCACTGGGACCCTATTCCAGTAATATGCAGAGTGGCAAGAGCCGAAGGAATCCTGCTGCACTTGGAAGCCGTTCTGAAAAGTTACAGTGTCGCATCAACAATGAGAGCAGTCCATGGGCGAAGCTAAAGCAAATGCTTACGCTAGGCGTCCCCAGATCCAACCATACATATATGGGGCTCTTAAGGGGGTCCAATGTTGGTTTCTCCTTATTTTCGTATAGTGTTAGGAGCACAGTAGGTGTAATGTTTGATGTCATAATCTATCGAATGTCTGGTTTAGACCGTACTTCCATACGTAGACCTAGCCGTGGAAGCCATTCAGGGTGCTGACATCCGCATTAAATACCCCTTACAGGCCAACTACATGTGCCACTCACTCCTTTTATAGTAAACCAGCGACTGGCGTTGCCCCAAAGGTTTACAGCCAAACTTCCATATCCTTCGTCCATCCGCCACATCCAATCAACAGTACCATGGCTTGAGATTTCCCCATCGCACATCATGCCATCTGCCCTCCAAATAACCTGCACCAAGTCGCAAGGCCGGAGAGGGCTCCTAGTTCGATTGTCAGGGGGGCCATAATTCGGGTGATCCCTTTCCACTTACCTCTGGCTTGCGGGGTTCACAATATGACTCTCGTCGGACTTTATCCTTTTGCAGGTACAGCGTCCTCAGGAGCATGTCCATCTGGAATAGAAAAAAGACTTGAATAAGAACGATCAGAAACAGCAGGAGACATAATAAAGCCAGGAGAACCAGTAACGTTGACGGAACCACGTGGTGGCATTCAAACCACATCTTAAGGTAGCTGCCGATAAATCTGACAGAAGTATCTTAAAATTCTGCCTAAGCTGGTGGTGAGAGAAAGGGTAAGAAAATGGGATGTAGAGAGGCATTGCATCCAGGCACGTTACTGTACTCGGATCCGGTGAGGTGTTAGGTATATCATATACACGTAAGGAACTGGGGCTGGGTGTAAATGAGAATGCTATGGAAAATAAGAGGTTTACCGAAGCAGTCTCCAAGCGAATTATATGCATATGGTAGAGAAAACGCATGCGTCTGCCCAATATAAATGTTGGCCATATGGATATGTCTTCGTTACGTGAAGGGCCTTCGGCCACCAGACTGGGGTTCGTTGGGCGTTGATCTCCTCGCAGATGTCACACACCAATGTCATAAGGACACCCGTATATCCCTGGGCAATGGGGAAAAGGATCCATAATATTCAAGACCTTTGAGCCATCCGACCTCCTTGGTTTTCTGTCGACTATATAACTAGACTAATTAGCACATACCTCCAAGCTATTATATCAGGATATGGAGCGTTGTTGTCGTTGCAACGCCCTTATAACTGCTCCTAACTGCATGCATACATACATAGGTGCAACACTGCCCTGCATCCGCAGCGGCCATACCCTATTATTGCTGTAGTAGTTAGACGGACGCCAATCCTCAAGCGTTCGACATTTAAGACTTCATTATGCCGCAAGGGCCTCATGAAGAATGTAGGGAACGGTACAAGGAATGCAAGCACCTGAATATTCGTGTGAGTAGATCCAGCCACCAGACCTTTGACGAGATGTTGTGGGTAATATATTCCAGTGTGTGATGAACAACACCCCTCCTGTGTCCACTGTACTCGGGTTGGTCTCGTATGTTCATATGAACTCGTCACGGCTGCTGAAATACAGAATAATGAGCTTGCATTAAGGTTCTGCTAGCTGTCTATCTAGGTGACAGAGGCCTTCTATATATACACAACACTGACGGGAGAACATGTCACTATACTTGGCAGCTAGACCTTGACCCTCACTTTAACAACGGTTTCCTCAGAAGCGAACACGAACAGCGCCAACGACGCCGCGATCACTCCTTCATCAGACGTCCCAGTCAGGATATATATTACGTTATTGCCCAAGAAGCAATTCCTGGCCTGGTTTGCACCTCGATATCGAAACATTCGGCGAAATAAGTAATATTTACCGAGAAGTTCGACCTCTTCGCCCGCCAGACCGCGGCTCCGACTCAGGAGACGCCAGTTTGATCAATACGAACCACCGAAGGCTGTTCGATCGTTCCAAAGAAAAGAGGTCCATGCTCGCCAATATTCGTATAAGTTTATCAATGGATCAGATCAAAAGACACTGTTGTTAGGATAGCTCTCTCCGCTCAGGGCCTGATATACGAGTGCTTAGCTTTCTCCCCAAGACATTTCAGCGTCAAAAGCCTCCCAAAATGGCACCTCCTATTTGCCACTCGTCGACGCACACTCTAAACGAGGGAACTGTGTTTCCCTTTTTATATGAGTTGTGCTATTCGCACATTAGTTTTTTATATGGGAGCCATACATTACTTTTTTTACACCTGCTACCGACCCGCCATTATTTTAATTACCTCATAACACTTACTGCTTATTTTCAAATAACTTAATAATATAACGTTTTCTAAAAAAGTTTTATAGCTTATTTTAATCTTTATTAATTGTAAATAAAAAGGATAAAATCCGTTTAATTATACGATTTTTCGTTACGAAGATATGTATAAGTAAATTATAATATATAAAATAGGGATACAACTGTACAAAGAAAAAAGGGGTCGCCTAAGGTATTTTAAAAGAAGCGTTGTTATTCGGGCTATATTGATTTTTCTAAACAAACTATGATTTACATATAACAACTATCGTCTTATAAATGTTTCCGATAATACATATAATGCTACCCCTTATTAATTAGGCTTAAAATCATATTTAAAATAATGGTTAATTAAGGATATTATTATATTACAACTTTAATACCAGTATTACGATATAAATATAATATTATTATATTAATAAATTTAATTATATTAATTTTATTTTTGTTATAATTATAAAAGTTTTTTGTATATAATTTCATATAATTTTTAATTATCGCTTATTAAATTTACCGTATCGTAAAAGTTAACGTTGTTAATATTAAACTATTCCTCGAATTTTACTTTATTACGGTTTTTGTTAAAACGTTAACGTTTCGCAAGCGGCGGTAATGGCGGTAGCGGAATAAGGCGTAATTTACGTTATTACCGTAAAAACTTTTGGATAACTGTTTCGGTAAATAAAGTTATTATAGGCGTAAATGTTGGCTTAGGTATAAGTACCGGCAGTGCTCGTATTAAATTATTTATTACTGTTTTTTTTTTTCCTTAATTATTATTTTGGAAAAGGATACGTTAAAAAAAAGTCGGGATATTTTTATCCGAATTAAAGTTAATAACTTTTTTTTATTTGGAAAGTTTGCGGCGTAAGGTAAAATAAAGCTTTTATCGTTAATGGGCCGTAATTCTTTAAAGTGTTTAAGGTAATGTAATTACGCTGTTACGTAGCTGTTTTTGAAATTGTTAAATATATAGTTTTATAATATTTAAAAGCGAATTATCGTAAGTAAGGTTTTTGCCGGTTAGTTATTATCGATTAACGTTATTTTGCTTAAGCGGTTTAATATAAGGTTGATTTTTAATAAGCGTAAAATTTTTTAGGATTTTTTTTATATATATAAGGCCGTATTACTTTTTAAAGGGATAATTATTAAGAAAATAAAGCGGTAACGTATAGGGGAATGGTTACGTTATTAATAATAACGTAATTTTTATTTTGCGATATTATATTGTTAATAGGTTAATAATTTTATAAAAATAAATAGTTGCGAAATTTTTTAATTACGCGTAATCGAAATATTTTCGCCGTAAACGTACGTTTTATTAATTAAACGAATTATTATATAAATCCGTTATATTTTTTCAATTATACGTTTAAAACTTTTTAATAATTTTAGGAAATTATTATGCGTATTTTATAGGTTATTTTTAATATATTTATAATTAATTTTAATAAGTAATATAATGCGGATTTTATAATTACGGTATCGTAAGGTATAACAATTAATTTATTTATATTTATACGGTATATAAATAATTTCGAAATATTTAATAATAATTTTTTAATTTTTTTTTTAAATTTGTTAATTAATTATAATTACGTATTATTAAAATCGGATTTAATTTGCGAATATATTATATATTGTTAATATAAAAAGATATTTTCGCGTATATAAGAGATTTTTACAAAAAGTGCGTTTTACGTTTTTATAATATCTTTTCGAATAAAGTAATTAAAGTGGTATAGTTATTTATAATTTTCGGCAGTTTTTAAGTTATTATCGCTATTTTTAAGATTATTAATATTATCGTTATTTTTGCAAGGTCGTTAGGTTTAAGCCGTATTATCCAGGCTAAGCTAAAGATATAAAGTAATTATACCAATAATTAATACGATAAATATTTTACCTAATATTTTCGAATACGGTAACTATTAATAGTTTTTACGGTAACGATAAATTATACCTCGGTCGTAAAAAGCTTTATCCCGAAACCGATTACGTAATACTAATAAGTTTCGACCTTAATAAACTTTATGCCTTTTAACTAGTTTAACAGGGGAAATTTTAAACAATAACTTAGAAAATATTAAGCTTTTCGCGGTAAACCTTAAGTCCGTATAAAATAGCTACTTTACAACCCTTTACCAGTTTTACGATAGCTACCTTTTTTAATCTCGATTAATCTTAGGGTTTTTTAAACCCCTATTAATTAAAATAACCACAACATACCGGCCAAATCCAAATATAAAGTCCTAATATTCCATACTTCCGGAATCTTAACGGAAATAATCTTAATTAAGTTACCCAATTTAAATAAAACAATCGACCGAGTAAAATATATCAACACCTCCGTCGATATTAACAACTTATCCGAAAAAAATCGGGTTTTGTTTTTAATTTTCGGATACGATTTAATTTAAAACGGCGGAAATAATCGGTTTTTGCGTAAACTTATGCCAAGAAATATCCGGTTTATGGAAGAATTGCTGGCAAAACTAAAGGATGGCGATAACGGGTTTGAGAACGTCGAAGTTTAACTTTTAGATTAATGCAAGTTGGAAAATTACGAGCGATAGTTTGTCCGGCTGCTCCGGATTACGAAGACCGTCCAGAATTCCGTTAAGAATGGTCGTCGATAGGGGCTTGTATGACTGGGCAGTTTGAAATCACCTGTGAGGTTGGGGGTTTGGTAAAGCTTAGCAACCGATAACACAATCTATCCATTTGTTCAATTTGGTTCCACGGTCACGTCTCCTCTAGGGAGAATTATCGTTATTTTTAAACTTATTTTTATTAGGTTTTTTTTTAATAATTTTTTTTTATTTACGTTTAATATAAAAGATAATATTTTTATTAATATGGAAAATATATAATTATTATTACGTAAAAGGAAAATATTCGGTAATTATTTTTTTAAATTTTTTTTAAAAATCCGATAATAGTATATCCGGCTTTATAATATTTATTTTATTTAATAATTTAACGTAATTTTTTATAAATTAATTATATTATTTCTTAATTTCGTTAAAAATAATGCCGAAGTAGTTATTAAACGTTAAAATTATATAAGTAATACCGGTAACGTTAAAAAAAGATATATAATAATAATTTATTTTATACGTATTATCAAAATTTAAAATTTTCGGATATTGTTTTTATATTTTTACGTATTAAAGGTAAATCTATATAACGGTAATAATATGGTAAAGGAAATAACGATTTTCGAAACTTTTAATAAATATTTAAGTTTTTATATATCCGTTAAACTTATTAAACCGTACGTATTAAAAATAATTATAAACGTTTTTAAATTTTAAAAAATAACTGGAAAACGTTTTCGTTAACGTATTTAATATATTACGAAAGCGTATACCGGTAATAGCTATATTCCGGATTTATATTTTTATATTTTTAGTAACGTAACGGCCGTATAAATAATTTATATTACCGGAAACGCTATAATTATATTCATAATGCGTTTTATTATAAAACTTAAATACTTATTTTAAATTAGTAAATTCATTAGTTTTAACCGTAATAATAAATAGGTAATTATTTTTACGTATATTTTTTTTTAATATTATACGTTTTATTTTTATAGAAAGCGTTACGATTATAATAAACGTAATATTATAAAGGTTTTTTATTACGGTAATTAAAACGGTTAAAGGTTTTTATAAATTTATTTATTATATTATAAGGCGAGCTGTTATCCGGATTGCTTTCCGGTAATAAAGAAAACGATTAAAATATATTTATAATTTAATTATAAAATTACTGGCTTAAAAAAACGTTATTACGAAACGTAATTATAAAATGTTATTATTATTATTATTATTATTATTAAATACGGAAATAAAATAATAATTTTCGTAATTAAAATATAAATATTAATTTAATAAAGGTTATATTAGATTGTATGTATTAGTAATAATAATGCGATATACAGAAATTAAGGAAAATAGGTACGTTTTAACATTTTTTATCATAAATAGAGAATTAGGAAGTATTAGGGTTATAACCGCATGGCATATAGCTGGTAGGGTAAGGTTATAGCCCGTTTAGAAAAATTAATATAACCCGAATAATAACGCTTTTTAAAAGGTTTAGCCCTATAGCGTATTTTATAGCGTACCTTATAGCGTACTCTATAGCGCACCTTATAACGCATTACTTAATAACGAAAAGAACGATTAATATCTTAACGCGTATATATCGTATTAGGGCGATTATTATATAATTTTTGTCGCTTTTATTAGGGCAATTAATTTATAGGAAAAAAAGAAATAATATTAAATGGGCAGTCAGAAATATGACGGGCCGGTAGCAGGTATAAAAAAAGTAATATGCAGCTTCTATTAAAAAACTAATGTGCGAATAGCACAACTCTTTTATATATCCAAACTTGCTCGGTAAACATACTCCCGTTAACACTCTCGCTTTCCGCGATCCCAATTTAAACCTTTTTACTGTAATAATTGAAGCTGATCGTGAATAGAGCTATGGACAAAATTGGAAAAGTAATAGTTATTTAACTGAACTCGGGCTCCTGAAATTTTGGTTGAGAAGTTATGTATATAATACGGGAGCCCTGGAATAAGTTAGTTGCGGGCTGTTATGCTGTTCTTCGTTTTATCAACCTTTAGGGCTGCCCCTTTTCGGCAACAAGTCCCGTGACACTTTCTGAATTACCTCGGTCTTCATCATGGCGTAAGATCAATATGTTCCGGTTATTGGCCCTTACTTATGGACTCCGAGCTTCGGCCTATTCTCCTATATGGTATCCAAACTAAGTAAACCCTGAATATATTTAACACTGTTTCTAGGGGCTTTTGAGCGCATAATAGTAATTTCGGATCTACTCAATATTGCGCCACACATCTGCGCTTACGAAAACTCGTTAAACCTTCGCAGAAGACTCTTCGGTGACCTTGACTGATGCAGTGACGGGAGTGAAGGACGTGGGACAAAATGCGCTACTATCCGAATATTGATAATGAAAGTATCTGACTTGCTAGAGGAGGTGAGTTCGGATCGTGGTGGGACGAATTGAGCACCTGTAACGGGCATTCGATGGACGCGGTTAACCTGTGCCAGGTCAAAGTCAAGTATGCATGGTTAGAATGGCCCAATGAAATAATTCGGTCTAATAAATGGGCTAGTTAAGAAAATAAAGTACATCACCCCTGACGAAAACCTTCGTGAGTCATTGCGTCCTAATGACAGAGAAGGATTCGATTTCAAGGAGCACGATGAGCCAAGCGAGGATAATATAAATGGACGCAGCGGGGGGGGCTGGGCCGAGAAGTAGTAGGATGGAGTGGATGATGTAGGGGTTCTTTCCGGAAGTCGGGCGTTTCCTGCGCTTACATCGCTCGTCCTGTAATTCCGACAGCCCCAACTGTATTGCGGACAGGATGTGTTACTGAAGACTATTCGGCAAGTTATAGTTTTAGCGAGTACCCGTATAGACCCCTATCGGCTATCTGTCTGCGCGGCTGGGGTGGGATCCTCTTACTTGCCTGAACTCTGCCGAGCCTGTCGGCCGGACAGAACGGCTCACGATGGCCCATTTCACAAGTCGAACCCTGGTATATTGGCAATTAGACCCGTCAATCTCCGATATTGTCCACTTTGGGTACGCCTTACGTGCCAGGAAGTGGCCGTCTCTTAATATCAGCCCTACAAGCCGGTAAACCTACAGTGGGAGATGAAGACGTCGCAACCAGCTTACGATTTCGTTGTTGCCGTTAATTTTTCGTCCAAGACAAGTTGCATGCGTCCGGGGTATCATGCTGGCATCGACGGTTATGGTGACAGATAGGGGATGTCTATGTTGTGGCTGTCGATTGAGCTGCTATACGAGTTGTTAATTGTGGTATCCTACAGAAGTAGATATGCAGCGACAGCGGCGTTTTTCTAAGGCTTGCCCAGGGCAGCTATCATCCAGTTGCTGATGTCAAGTTATCAAGTAACGCTCTATACTGATGTTGCAAGTTTAGGTCGCTTCGTCAACCTTTCCAACTCATATCTTACACGCCCCTTTCCAAATATGAGTTCTCTACAAAATCTATGCTTGATTTTGGCTGCATGTTGGCATTGCTAAGATGGCAATATCCCTCCGCGTGCAGCTTCAGGGAGTGGCAACTAACGATAGCACCTTCGCTTTCCGTATCCGTTTCGTCCGGACTTACCCAGGTGAGCGCCCTCTTGGAATTATTGTTTACCTTTCCACACAGCTACTGTTAATCCTACTTATACCGGAGTCAATAATATCATAATAACTATACGTGCTCTAGCCCCCTTTCGCACTCTTCTATGTTCGTTTATTTCCCAAGCAATACTGTTTTCACCGTTACTCTACAACCATCCGGATATTTTCCTCAACATGGCTACCGATGCTGGCAACGGAGAAGGACATGACGTTGAATCCAGATTTACTATCCTGTGCTTGCTCGACGGAGAACTACCAAATCACTTCATCGAGGAGTGGGAAGAGAGGATTCCCGTAAAGATCTACCTCGCAACATTTGAGAACCCGACCGACCCTGCTCAACTTCTTAGAGACCCTTCACCGCGGGCAATCTTTGTAGGGAGTGCCCCAGAGGTAATGCGGCGACACCAAGACATCTCTAGCCAAATTGCGGAGTACGCCAGAGGCGGGGGGTCTGTTCTTCTTACCATGGATCTCATAGACTCATGCAATCGTCGGGCATTCCTAGAGTGGATGCGAGATACATGGGGCCTAACTTGGGAATATGCCGGCCAATCCCTGGGCAGATTTTACCTCGCGCGGCCTGATCCTGTATTGTTCCCGAGCGGGTGGCGACACTACCTGCCTCCGGATTATACAAGATGGGATCATACAGGATCTACAGATCTCACAATAACCGGCGTTGCTGCACGGCACTCATAGTATGTGACGGAGCTGGCTGAAAATGAAACAGGGCAGATGCAGTGGCAGACTAGCGTTGCGTGTGCCGAGTTCGGTCAAGGTCGGCTGGGATGGATCGGCCAAATTGGCCTTCCGTTCGATAATCTAGCGACGTGTTTTTCGGTGTTCACGATGATGGGCTTGTCTCTCAATATGCGTTGCGATCGTCCAGATCTCGTTGAAGGATGATAGTCCCAATATGATGGGGAACAGTCCGACGTTGACGTCCTTGCGGACGGGGAATGGCCATTTCCCTTGTCCTACACACAAGGAGAAGAATCAGTACACGATGGTTACTATTTGTGCGAGTAATCATGTGTTATTTCAGCGAGGGAAGGAAGGCGGATTACCTAAGCACCATGGCCGATTTGTTACTTTCAGCCTTTGTCTTATGCAAACCCTGTGGGCCTTGAAGGATGGTCATATTCTATGTCAGCGTGAGTACCTTCGGCTAGCTGTAGTTATATTTGATAAAGCGTTCACCACCAACATCCGCCTCTACACAGAACTGTCCGTGGAGGTCGAGTACGCGATGAGTTAATTTGCTAGAACTATTTTCCCAATATAACACGGGTTATCAACCTTATTACCGTTGCTAGATGTACATACGACTAGAATCTTATATACCTAATAACCACTGGAGAAGTTATAGAAGATAGCAATAAGCTTCGTCTATAATATCGGGGCCAGAATGATAGTAACGTTTAGCAACTGACACGATACAAGTGAATTCAAACCAAGCAGTGAGCCTCGGAGTAGAGGATTCACGAATGGGAGTGAGCGTTAGGAACGAAGCAGAGGTAATGCACCGGCGTGCCATTATGATGTAAATACGGACGGTCTCATTAGAAAGTGGGCATGGAATGGACGAAATCTGAAATTAAAACTAGTTGAAAATACAATTAAAATAATTGAATAGTTGAAATGGCCCCTTTTCCTGGCTTCTCTACTCATATTTCATTGTGGCCCTCTCAGTATATGGCGATTTCGAATAACTTGTTAAAGACATGGCTGTTTTCACAGTACCTTCCTTAATATATTTATCATCATATTTGGTATACGGCCTAGCCTTCACCATCCATCAAGCCTACGATGACATACCCTCCAGTTATCTAATTCCATGCTATACTTATTCGTCGAAGAATTACCGGCAGGTTACAGCCATATACGATGGCCATGCTGTCTCCTGACCGAGCACATTTGTTGGACTAACCCAGTTGTCCGCGTCCTCTACATAGTCGCGTTCCCGTTGTCAGCTGTCTAACAACGCGATGACTAGTCGATCAGATGATCCTCTTTCGGGGATTCATCGTTGCTTTTAGATACATAGGTTCCACAAACACGCTTTGGTCGTTCCAAGATGCGGTGAACCAATCAAGGGGTCTCCGACAGCCAACCTCGAACTAGCAATCTTTACAACTCGGACCGAAACTGTTGTACCGGCAGGGACACGTGCTGCTTTATATCATTCCATCCAACATTCTACTGTAAGCCCACTTCATTTTTGACAAAGAGCAAGAATCATCTGGCCGGAGTGTATTAGAAAAACCAGACAACTGGAACGGGATGAAGGTATCTAGGGGGTGAAATGAGTGCCTCCAAGTTGTATGATGAGTTATATCAAAGACCTGGGACCTGGAACCTCCTTGTAATAGACATATCACCATGTTCCATAGCTTTCCATGCATATGCACCTTGACCTTGTATCACTAGTGCCTTCGAGCGTTCCTTTACATGGTTGGGAACCAGGAATCCGACTGCCGGCATACCGCCGGAAGGCCAGAGCGTGGACGTCACTTTGATTTCGTGGTTGTACTCGGTCCGTTCATGAATATTCGCTTTGGAATGGATCTTGACGCTCTATTCTTGTTAACTAGGCCCAGAAAGGCCCATCTGGCTTTTCAGAAGCCGTAACTAAGGTCGAAAACGGGACATCTTCTTTGCTTCTTGAGCTGCGCGCATGTTCCACCATTTTCTGCTTTTTGAAAGATATGGAGCGCTTACTGAAGGATAGAAGAAATTCTCTGGACGTGTTGTACAATATCCGCCTTGACCTTAATATGTGATTGGTCTATCTATACTTGCTGGACTGACTTTGTGATGCTCCCTTGCCTCGACTTCCTTAATACGCAATCCCTCAGATATGCGTTAAATATATACAGGGGGTTCAAGAATGCGTTTAAAAGGTTGCAGCGAATTCCAAAATATGCGTTAAAATGAATACAATAGGGCATGTTGCCGACCCACCTTTTCTGGAACCCATGTAACGGTTCAAGGGTTTGTTATAGCGATCCCTGTGTCCCAACCGTAATATCCGGCCACTTGGTTGAACTAATAAGGTTGATAAGGCTAAGGTAGCTTCTAGAATAGGTAGGGAACGCTGGACCTGTTTAACTGGCCCTTTCAACTATTTTTATGAATTCAATGAATGGCCTCGTAATGAATTATGCGTCGACATATAACGAAATGCATATGAAGATTACAAGTATCTGAACCCCTAGTATGACGTATGATAGCAACATCTTTCTTGGAAAAACCCCACCTCGACTCACTTATCTTGCTGTTACATTGGTACCTATCTACCTAAGCAGTAGCACATCTTGACCCTTACATTAGTCGCTACTGTAGGAAGAAAAAAATTAAATTTATCTCATCATCTGCCTCCCGTCACCCGGCCTTTCCGCTTCTTTTTCCGTAAGGCAAGGCTCTTGGTATGAGTGAATCTGTACACTACTTCCTACCCGGCGCGACACAACAACATCCGCCCATAAACCACCAACAATGCGGCGGAGTCTACCTCTGCTGCATTCCCAATATTTTCCATCCTGGATCCGATAACGTTTCTGGCTTCCTTCCTTACTAACAAGCCTCTGGCTTTTCTCTCTTTCAATACGCGCGAATCGAGAAGGGATAAACATATCCACTCTACCCACTGGCCATTACGATTTTACGAATTACGACCAGTCTTTGTAGGCGCCGTCTTCTGTCCGCTACTCCCACCATTCCCTTACGATAATATGTCTGTTCGAGGGCAGCCGGTCGTTCCGGCCACTCCCCGCGTAATATCACCGAGCCCGACCCCTTCGGAACGGCAGCTAGACGAGAGCTTGCAGGATTCATATTCTGGGCCCATTACGCGTTCTGCAGCGAAAAGACGTCAAAGAGCCGGCATGGTAGCTGAGCTTCCCATACAAGAGGATATTGACGAGGATTCCGACCTAGAGTTGAGGAGAGCCCGGACAAGGTCTCGAAGCCCCATCAAGACGCGCAAATCGAACATCAACGTTGCGCCCGCAAACCGCACACAAGTTTCGAATAAGACGCACTCGAAAGAAACGCCCGTGGAATCAGGTAGTGGCGTTGTCACACCCAACGGTCATCTTGCACCGCCCACAGTCGCAACTGCGGGGTGGCATTGGCGCGACTTCAGTCGGAGTCCCAGTCCTCTCGGTCTCATTCCCATACATCGCCATTTTCAGACATTGATTCATAAACATGAGGTCCCTAGGAAGGTGCTGCACGTTTCTATCGGTTTCTTCGTGTATTGGCTCTACGTTTCTGGCACGCAAACCTCTTCCGTGACGCCTTTTCTCATGGCGGCCCTGATTCCTATCGCGACTACTGACTACCTCCGGCATAGGTACGCCTCTTTGAACGCCATATACGTCAAGTGCTTAGGCGCCTTGATGCGTGAGAGTGAATACGCCGGGTGGAACGGCGTCATCTTCTACCTGCTTGGCACCTGGATCGTCCTCTACTTCTTTCCTAAGGACGTGGGAGTCATGTCCGTTATGCTACTCAGTTGGTGTGACACAGCTGCCAGCACCTTCGGCAGGTTATACGGGAGGTATACGCCTCGAATCCGTAGAGGAAAGTCTTTGGCCGGATCATTTGCTGCTTTCGTGGTTGGTGTGGGCACTGCTGCATGGTTTTGGGGGTTCCTTGCCCCGAAAACAGGTCCTTTCCCGGGGGATGAGCAACACCCATTTATGTTTAGGGGGTTCCTGCGGCTACCTCGCTTCGTAGCGGATGTGCTTGGCCTGACAACGTCCCAAGCGACGGTACGCGGTCCGGTAGCGCTGGGGGTGATGAGCCTATGGTCAGGCTTCGTCGGCGCCGGTAGCGAAGTCATTGACCTGTTCGGTTGGGATGATAACTTGACGATACCGGTGCTCAGTGGTATCGGCATCTGGGGCTTTCTGAAGATATTTAGCTAGTGGGGAGCAAAGCGGACTAGACGTTAACTCGAGAACTGACGGCGGAGCCTCTCATGTACTCGAAACATTGCAGGCGTTCTGCGAGGTACCAGGAGGTGCGCAAAGGCTCGGGGCTCCGCGCAATGGACAGGGAAGGTTTGAATATATCGCCTCTGGGTTTGGCGTAATCTACTTAATTCCCGGCTCTAAGTTTTCAGATAGGCGTGCCAGGTTATCACCTAGAATCGGATCGACTGCGTACTGTCTTCGCGATATGACCGTCTCTTCACCTGCCTCCGAGCTGTACGACTCATTTGGTCACCGTTCTCGAGGGGCACTTTGGAAGACTCGTTAGCCGCGGCCAAGCTTGCATTTAGTACCGTTCTTGCAGTGTGTTCGTGGGGCCTGCGTAGGTCTGTAATATCCGGGACTCGGATGTCGTGCATCCTTAGATCGTACGCTCTGGTTTGGGCTGTCTACGAATTGGCCGGAAACCGCTAATTACCTCAACTGGTACAGCACGATGCTCCAACGAACCATCCACCCAACGGACGGCGGCCTGAGAAAGTAAGGCAGGCAGTTCTTCACTACCGTACTTGGTATGAACTACTGGAGTTGTGTCGCAACATTAGTGGCGAATGGAAGCACGTCCTTCTGTCATTGAATCCGCCACCTCAAGGGTGTGCTTGACCCTTCACGTCCAGGCATAACTCGGTTGAGTTCCGTCCTATGAGAAGGTGCCCCATCATCATAGTTGCGTATGACCGCATATTATTCTCAAGTCATCAAGCCCCTTTAAGTACGCCTCTATGACCCAACATCCAGTACCCGCTGCCTCGGCGCCCCCCCCGTAACTCCCACCTACCGATCCTTACATTCGATGTAATTGGGCTTACATACGGCTCAAGTGTTCAATCACCACTCGTCCATTGCTCTATTCCATAGACAGAGATAGCCGCGTGATGAGTTGGCTCATGCCAAGGTGACATTGAATCTCAACCCTACATATCTACATCCAGCCACTATCTACATTGCTTCTTCACTCTCTCTAGGTGCCCACTACAGGATGCGCGACATTTAAGTGGATATTTTATCTGTCTTCGATGGCCGAGGCTCATAAAGGTTGCGTCACTATATACAATTAGCATACCGGTAGTCAATCTCGAACATGCACGCGTTCGTACCACGGAAAAGTGCTCGTTTAGACCTCGTCCTCACCTTGATAGAGATCCTGAGAATACATGTGTTCCCATATTGCGAGGTCAATTATACGGGGATATATCAGTCGGTCTTGAAGTCGCGACGCAGCTGGTCCCAGTCCTCGGTACGCTCCCATTTACTAATCCCTTGTTGGTGCTGGTTTGCCGGAGACATCGCATGAAAGGCGAGTCATCCCGCCCTGCCCTCCAATCCAGCGGAACAGCTTCCATATGATATCGGGAAGATTTCCAGTTATTCGGTTCACCTTCCGGTACTTATCCCATTAACGATTGCTCTAGAAACACTAGCCCCTCCTATCTCGGACTAATTGCCTCTCTCTGAGGAGATGTACCTTAGTACATCTAGGACCTGACGTAGGCCGATTCATCCTGCGGTTCTTGTTAACGGACAAAAGACATTGGATGTCAGATGCATGTATGCAATAATACCGTATAGCTACCCTATGGGTAGGCTATAGATTTAGTTGCAGCTTCTCGGATTTGATGAATCCCACATATTTCACCGAGTGGAACATCAAATTGCATGTTGTTGTTTCCATAATTAACCCACCACCGCGCCCCCACCAAAATTCGCACATATCTGCATTTTCAGGCACTGCTCATCTGTCTAGGAGAGGATGAAAAGATGATTGCAGCACGCGTCTTTCTCTACCAGTTAACATCCAATTCCCGTGATATCGAGTTCTGTCCCGGGAGGATACTGGTGCTCCATATTTCATGTCCCATCCTCCTTACCTACATCTACCTTAAGGCACCGGCAGTTCACGGAGTTGGAGTCCATGGCCCAATGAAAAAAGATCGAAATGGCCAGCTTGCTGCAGGAATTGTCGAGCCAGCACATCATATCTTGGTGGTACATATACATCTAATGCAGCTAAGCACACCCACAGCTACTTACGAAGCCGGATTCCAGGGAGTTTTTCCTCGTATCAGTACATATCCCTGGCGACAGCTGTTCATGACCGCTCAAACCCACACGTCGATCTTATTGCACGCCAGCTCATCCAACCCTCCTGAATACATATATACTTAGGTACCCACCGTCCTAGAACATTCTTGCCAGATTCTTTTGCAGATGTCTTAAGCTTAAATGCCTGCGAGATATTGATAGACACCGCCACGTTCTACAGATGGCCGACCTAACCCTTGCTGGGATTGCCCGTTCCCAAGTTGCGGTCTCCCGCTAGCTAGGTAGAGTAATGCATTCTGGAAGGGCATCCAAGGCCAAGAATGCCTAAAGTACCTGCTTAAATACCCACCCCCCATGTTCGTTGAGTATCCCCACTTGATCTTCCTTTTGTTTGAATTTTGGCCAATGGAAAATCGCGAACCGTTCAAAACTTCGACTGATCTGAGCCGAGTGATCCCCGGACCTGGACCACCTCTGCCTATCTGGACGTTCTACCAGATAAAAAGAAGAAGCCGTTCATGGAAATGTCCCAAAGGAGAAAGTGACAGGGGTCTCACTCAAGCACGTTAATATTTCTTGCTTTCGCATTGCTATGCAGTTGGAGGAACCGTTGATGCTTCCGGTTGTAGATGCCAAGAGAAACCGCTCTCTGCAATGGTAAGGCGGTAAGTCGACTATTTAGCTAGGTCATTTCTTCAGACTTGCCCTGATGTTTTAATAAAGTAGGAGAACAGAAAAGGGGATTCTAGAAATTCAGTAGGGGAAGAAATAGATAAAATACGATAACAAGAACTGATTTCTTCGGTTGGGCCTTGCTCGGCTGGGGCCTTCAGACTTTGACAACACATGCATCATGACACAAAATGCCCGACATGCTGCACTTCTGCCTGACGTTAGTAAATTAACAACTCTATTGACGGCCTGGCGCTGACGCTTCATGACTCGTCGCCTCCCTTCCCTCTTCCCACTCTTCTCGGAATATCGACCAACGGCTTGTCGACCCGGCCCTGCAAGACAACAACAGGATTGCTGCGGCTGTTCTCATCTAAATGCGGGATGAGGAAACCCGTCGCTGTGTTTTGCCCCCCTCCTTAACCTCTTCGGGCCAGCACGCCTGTTGCGATGGTGGACTGGACTACCTCTATGTCGCTCCCCATGCGAGAGGCAGCTAAATCCGGCTGGACGACCCTTCAATTGGAGTGGGCGTGGGCGAGAATCGGCTCTAATTCGAACCGGCCGTTGGTCAATTGGGTAGCCGTGAGGCCGGCCCATCACTCCATACCCATATATCCCTCTAATGCCGACCCACGTCTGGCGTGCACACGCCCTCCGGTGGTGTCTCGATAGAATTGTTCGAAACCTCCGATGCGCTGTGTCATGTACTGTACACATGGGAACAACGTTGTCTGAATAGGCTCTCGGAGCTAGGCCCTTGTCTGTCGTACTGTACTCTATCGTACATAGGCTCCCGGCCTCCCCTGTTGCGTATCCTCCCCTCCATCCCTACGGAATATGCCCCGTTGACAGCCTGACGGTCAGCCTATCGTAATCGGTCGATATTCCCCAGAGATTCCATCACACAGAAGCACATTTTTCTAATGGGCACCTACTAAGACGCTAATCTTGGAGCCGTTCTCGTAGCGGTGTCCCCCCGTTCCTCCCGCCAATGCGTCGTCCCCCTACGCTGCGCCCACACACCCACATACGTGCCGGTTACATTATCCTTCCTCAACTCACACCCTCCCGGCTCTCTCTATCCACCGAGCCCACCTGCATGCCATGGCCGAATCATATATATCTCTCATGCGTTCTGCGCTCACGCCCCCTCCATGACGGTTCCCTGGTTCCGTAGGCTCCACCGGTACCACGCGGAGAGCGGTGGTAATCGCCCCTCGGCACATGCAGATGGGGGAACTTTTTTCTGGCCTAAGTAATCCAGAACTAACTGCAATGTGCCATTCAAATCCTAAGACGGGCGTGCCAGTCTAGTGCTCTCTTGCAAACAATGATCGGCCTGTTAGAGGGATTCCAATCCCAGCACCTCGAATGTGCCTATTCATCCTTGTCTATAGCTAGCTCGCCGGCACATAAAGTACGTATCTACCCGGAGAAAACAGCAAGTAAGAGTTCGGGAGACAGAGTGACAAGAGGTATACGGGGACCGGGGAAGGAGAAACTTGCTCAGTCCCGGGAAAGAACCTAGACTAGACGGCAGCCCGGCAGACGAGCCGGGCAGGCACGCAAGCACGCCCTTTGTCACTCAACTGT
Source organism: Monosporascus sp. CRB-8-3 (assembly GCA_004155055.1). Taxonomy (NCBI): domain Eukaryota; kingdom Fungi; phylum Ascomycota; class Sordariomycetes; order Xylariales; genus Monosporascus; species Monosporascus sp. CRB-8-3. Next base: position 53,268 of record QJNZ01000114.1, on the reverse strand, counting down.
CTATTCACCGGCTTGCTCTGCTATGTACGTTTGTACACATGTACTCCCTCGGTCCCCTCTAGTTAGTTAGCCCCAAAGAGTGGTCCCCTTGCCGGGGGCTCTGGGAGTCTCTCTTTCGTGCCTCCGCCTCCCAATCGTCTACCTCGTCATGCTCGTCCGTCATCCCTCCGCTCGAGCGGGGTTTCTCGTCCCTCGACGAATAGAGTAGTCGGGATTTCTCCCCCTGGGGGGCGACGAGATGGAATATCTGTTCGGCCGACGTAAGCTAGGCCTCCTCGAGCGAAATGTGAGTGAAGAAAAAGGTATAAAAGGGGTCGTTGTTGACGACCTTGAGCTGGTTTCTTTCTTCTTCCTTTCTCATCACTTTCTTCCCATCTCAGACTCATATCTTCCTCTCTCGATATCAGCCTTCTTCGTCAACTTTTCTCCTTGACGATATCTTGCCTACTCAAGCACCTACCAAGGACTTCAAGACAGAGACACACCTACCTACCTCATCCCACTACCACACAACAACACACCCACATAGCCCCATAGGCCCTACATACATATCTTGATACTACTCTCTTAGTATCACCCTACTTGCACGCACGCACACATACACCTGCCTGTCTACCTGCCCACCTATCAACCTACCTAGTCGACGCACTGCAACACTGCTCTGCACGTCTTAGTACATACCACCCACCCACCCACACACACCCACCAACCAGCAGCACCAGCCCCAACCCACCACCAATACCCCAGCAGCAGCAGCAACAAGCGCAATGGCTACCTACACACCACCGCAGTACTACATGACCACCCCAGCAGTCGCGATCCCGGCCAAGGGGTCGCAGGGGGGCGGCTACCACTCGTCGGGCTACGCGAGCGGCGGCAGCGCCTACTCGGTGTCGCCGCCCGAGTGCGACGTCGACGGCTCGGAGACGTCGGGCGTGCCGTCGTACGGGCACAGCGGGCTCTCGGCCGCCACCGTGAGCACCGCCAGCGCCAGCGGCTGCGGCGACCCCTACTCCTCCTCGTACTACTACGGCCCCGGGAACGGCCATGGCGGCGCGGGCAGCGCCGCCAGCGCCAGCGGCGTCGACTTCAACGAGTACATCCAGGACCGCTTCGCCGACAGCTTCGACCCGATCCCGCTGGACCGGAGCCTGGCCGTGCAGGCGCAGACGTGAGTGCTTCCCCACCACTTCCTCCCCCCTTTTCTCCTCCCTTCCTGGACATGGGCATCCTTCCCGCCCGCGCGCCTGCGAATCGGGGGACTCTGGGAGTTAGAAGAAAAGGGTGCGTGTTACCGAGGAGCCCTCGACTAACGGAGAGATACAGTTCCGGCCAGCTCAACGCGAAGCACCGCGAGCTCCTGGAGCTGCAGGCGAAGGCGCAGGCGCGGCTGGCCAAGTCGCGCGCCCGCTTCCAGGAGGGCATACAGGACGCGCAGGAGGTGCGCGCGGATCTCGAGTGGACGTCGAAGAAAGTATCGTGAGTAGCTTCTCTACCCGCCCCATTTCATTTTCATTGGAAAGCACAACACGGTTCCCCCCAGCACGAAAGGCAAAAAAAGGCAGAAAAATCAAAATGCGCCTTGTTGCAGCTCGTGCTGCAGCAGAGCTTCAATTCCGGGGAGATCTTAGGCTATTTAAGTGTTTTTACAATTACAGATCGCGTTTGGCTAACCACTGGGGTTTCTCTTTCCCGCGAACTTGCAGATCCCTCAAGAAGAAGGCTGAGAAGAAGCACTCCAAGGAGTACAAGAAGGCTCGCGAGAGGTACCCTTCGCCGGAGTACTAGATTCGCCAATTATTTCAGATGGAATTTTTTTCCCCCAGCCGCATCGCACAGCAGGGGAACAGCGGTGACGACAAGCGGAGTTGAGCCCCAAAAGTTACACATATCACCATACCCTGATTTCTTTCCCTTTTTATCCATGGCGTTTGACTTGGCTTTTTTAGCGGCCGTTTTGGCGTTGCATTCGGGAAGCACATCATAATGGGGCGGCCACGCGAGATCTGGCAGCAAGATCTGCGATCCGCTGTGTGCATAATGCACACGCCCCCTACCTGATCTTTGGGTCACTTCCCTGCACTACCCCTGAGACCGCATATGGCTGGTTTCAGGAGGGGGTGTGGGTGGAGGTCGGTTGGGCGGCAACGCGGCAAAATTTTAGACGCCCATCCCTCGCCACGTTTCTTACCGGCAGCGAACGCCCCAACCTGCAAATGGGTGGGTGTGGTGTGCATACAGCGTGAGCCGGGGGCGGGTCGACCTGTTCCTGCGTCTTGCAGCTGTCACCACGGTCCCGCTAGGGCGCTGTGGAGGGTGTGCGGGCCGAGCAAGCCAGCCAGGTGGCTTTCCGGTTTCACGGGGTCATGACTTATGATTGGACGGCGTTAAGGCGATCTGGGGAAACCACGGGGCTAAAAGCACACCATCTTGTGTCCGGTAGGAGCGTGGGGAGCCTGACATGCATTTGAGTGCGACCGGTGGGTGTGGTGGCCGCTACAGCTGCAAAGCTTGGATCGTCCGGCAGCAGGGAGGGACTGGCAGATCTGGGGAAGGACCCAGAGGCTGTGACGGAATGTCTTAGGGACACACTCGGGGCGCCGGTATTGGCCATGTACTTTGCAGATAGACACACACACATACACGCATCCGCTGACAGGACGGCACTTTGCCGTTTGGGGGATGTGGATATTTCCTATTTTGTAATGGCGGCCGGTAGCAGGACAGTAGACGCTCCTCTTTGTGGCCGTCGTGGTATCGTTGTGTTTCTCATTGGCTTGTTTTCGTATCTGAGAGGGATGGATGGATGGCCCTTCCCTCAGCGGTAGTAATACAGCGAATGAACCCTCTGATGACCCAGTGCCACAAACCAGAGACCTGTGTCTTAGACACGGCGGGCTGTAGCCAACCCTACTCCCCCTGGTCCACCCGTCGGTCCAGGGGGGTTGCTAACAAACTGTAGATTGGCAGTGTGAAGGGCTATGAAGTAGCCCAGCCACAGATCGTGAAGAGGCCATCGTGGCAGCCGGGTTGTCACGTGACCCTCGGGGTGCCCGAGGTCATTTGACCTCGAAGGTGGTTCCAAGTCCGTCACAGATACAAATAAGTACCGGTAGAGCAACATCAACTCTGATCTCCTCTCCGTGGCTCTTCATACGTAGTTTGACTGACAAGAACATAGGCGCATCTCGGTAGGACGAGGCGCATCGGTGAGCAGCACACGACCCACCCCTCGAACATGGACAAGCTCAACGTTGTGCCTCTTCCCAGGACATCCATGGGCCCCTCGGTTTCAGACCTCGATCGTGTTCAAGCCGCTCCCATGGATTGACGTTGGAGCTCGGGTCGTAGTAATCCTCCCACCACTCGCCCTTGTCGCCGTCTCGATCACGTGCAGATTGATGTCCTCCTCTGCCCCCACGACCGCCTCTGCTGGCTTGGTTGTATACTGGAACTGTGTGCATCTCAAAGTGCTGACCATATGGGACTCCAATCATTGAATCGATCTTGGTCTGAACGTCATCCCTGGGTCCTGTATTGGCAGGGGCCGGCGGACGCGATGTGTCAATGTACTGTGGCCCCCGGTCGTCCTCATCGGCCGTGTGCGGAGCCGCATCAGTGCCAGTAGCAGAATCACCATCGTGGTCGTCATCAAGATCGAGGTTGATTTCATCGTTGTTCTGCGCCCTGACGCCCAAAGGCGTAGAGTTGGACCCTGAACTTAGAGGGCCGCCAACATGGTTGAATGAGGTCGATGCAGCCGAAGTGGCTGTGGAGGTAGAGGCGACGACGGCGTCGGCCCCGGGATTGAACTTGCGCCGCTTGTTTGGTTTCTGAGCGCCGAAGCTCGAGAAACCCATGGCCTCGGCCATAGCAGCGGCCTCGGCGTCGTCCATGTTCGGTTATATGGAAAAAAGAAGACGCTTGACGACCCTTGGCGAGCGCGCCTAGCAGCTTCTCGGAACGTGTAGCCTTGGGCTTCGACAAACCGCGGAAGTCGAAATAAGAAAGCTCCCAAGAGATTTATTGGCCAGTTGATCTGATTTGTGTGGGGGAATGAATGGCAGGGGTGTATACCTTATTACAGATATGAATCGAACCGAATTGTTCTGGAAAACCGAAGCAGGTAGGCTCAATGATATCTGATAGAATGAATCCCTTTTTGGATGTGACTAAGAGGGAGAAGCTCAAAATGGATGGCTCTAATCCAGGGAAAGCGGCGGTACGAGATGAATGTACTATGAGCCTTGCAAATTGTCGAACCGCCAAAACATGAAGAAGAAAATAATTAGCAAGGGGCGATTCTTTATCAACAAATTCAATTGGACGTACTAACATTCGTAAGGGAAAAATCCAGTGATGCAAATCATCTAAGACATGCTCTCTGCCCTATCTGTGTAATGAGGTACATTTTAGGCGCTTTTTGGGCAACGGCTACTTTTATGCTGGTTATATGCATATATTCATCGCAAATAGAATACATGCACTAACTACATGTATGTAGTTTCGGCTTAGTGTGGATGGTTTCTGTTAGCGGTTACCCGGCCTGTCTGTATTTCCCATGACCTCATATCTACATGTGCGAAACCCAGATTACTTGTTGAGATTGAGTGTCTTTTAAAGGCCCCTTTCTGCCGAGAAGAAAGGATGCGTGGCGTCGAGTGATGCATCTCAGTTGGGTATCACGCTTTTCAGGACACTGGACATCATCCGTGCCTGAAACATGATCGCATTGGCTCCGACCGACTCCTCTGATACTCGGCTCCCTGGACAAGGTTGCTGCGCTCCCGGCGATTGCCTCAGATACGTAGCGCTGGGTAAATGGCTTTCCCCCGTAGACCTGGTCCTCAGAAAACACATGGTCAATAATTTATCGCTACCAAATCCCACCCCCGCCTAAATAGCCTCTTATCCAGCAGGAGCGGTGAAATTAATTTACTTGCACCATTTATTCGTTGCATCGCTGCTCTTCTGCAGCGAGCATCTCGATGCCCCCGCCTCTCAATTTAGCGGCCTGGCATTGGATGTGCCTGCGTTCTCCACCTTGATAGTAGTAGCAGCAACAGCATAACCACCACCCATCCGTTTGTTTATTGCGATTTCAACATGGCCGACTCGGGCACGAAGATTCCCACGACCATCAGCGTGCGGGCGCCGTCCAAGTACGTCGCCCGGCCCGCCGACGCCCACGCCTTCGTCCCGCCGCCGCTCGAATGGCTGTACCGGACCTGGTCCGTGACGCACTCGACGCTCTCCATGTGGCGGTCCGCCAAGAACGTGCGCATAACCTACAAGCCCTACGAGGCCGACAAATCCTCATCCCTCGCCATCGATGACCTCGTCGAGTACGAGAAGAGGGGGTCGCAGTCCGGCGTGAAGACGGTCGAGGGCATCGACAGGCCCGACCCCAGCAGCCCCGGCGCCTGGGACTGGCGCGGAAAGGGCTGGCTGAGGATCGCGAGCAGTCACTGGGAGGTCCTCGGCTACGGCCAGCGGCCTCTGGCGGCGGCGGAGGGCGGCGAGGGGGTCGAGAGGTGGGTCGTTACCTGGTTCGCGCCGACGCTGTTCACGCAGGAGGGCCTGGATATCTACAGTGATCGTAGGGAGGGGTTGAGCAGGGAGACCCTCGAGGCGATCATGGACGCGTTGAAAAAATTGGACGAGGCGCCAAAGATCGTGACACTGGTTAGAAAACAGATGCGGCCTGTGGAGATCAGTCTCCCTTGGCAGGAGAAGAAGAAATAAGAGTTACCAAGCGCGACGTTTTGCCTGTTGAGGGCTGGGTGGTGATAGCAACGATGCATAAAATGATACCCATCGCAGGAACTGCATTTGCTGGGAATGAATGATGTAGCACTCTAAGCAATTTAAATACAAACATGTAGCCGTAAGATGGGGTATCTAATGCTCCAAAAGAATAAACGCCATGCTCAATGCAAACTTAGTAACGATCCTACCTCGCCGCATGCCGATAATCTTGCCCGTGCGAACGCCTTTCGTCCTTTTCGTAATCCCTTCGAGACCCGCTCCGACTACTCTCGTGACGATGTCGGTGCTCCGACGAATGTCTGTGTCCCCCACCGTCCTCCCTGGAACGGTGGTGCCCATGACGATAATGCTTACGGCGCTCGCTATCCTCATCATCGTCCCTGTCCCGACGGCCATGCTTCCTCTCCGAGCGTCCCAAGCCCGGATCATCCAAGCTGAAACCCTCCAGCTCGTCCTCGTCGTCCCCCGTCCCTCCTCCCCCTTCCCGTCTCCTCTTCCTTGCCTTCTCGCGCCGCCTCTCCTCCCTCCGGAGCCGCTTCAGCTCCTTCTCCCTCTCCTCGTCCGCCCTCCTCCTCTCCCTCTCCACCTCGCGCACCTTAGCCGCGCCGCGCCTCATCATCGCCAGCGGGTCGCTCGCCACGACGCGCGCCGCCTCGCGCTCCCGGCGCCGCGGGTCCCCGTTTCCCCAGACGTCCTTGGAGGGCATCGCCACCAGCGCCATTGTCGCGGCGTCGTCGTCGTCCTTGTCGTTATCCCCGCCCCGCCGCTGCTGCCTCTGGGCGTACCACGGCCCGTCCGCCGCCACGGTGCCGTCCCGTCCCGCGGCGTTTGAGAATCGCATCGTGTACTGGTCCTCGTACTCGCGCCGCTTCCGCGCCGCCTCGCGCTCCGCCTCCTCGTTCTTCTGCCCCCTGCCCCGTCCGTGTTTCGAGCCCGACGCCGCTGCCTCCCGCTCCTCGGGGAACAGGTCTATGTGTCCGGCGCTGTCCGTCAGCGGCGCATCGCTGCTGCCTCTGCCATTGTTCTTGTTCGGGTTATTATCCATGTCCCGGGGCCGCGCCGCCTGGACCTTCTCGCGCGCGAGCCGCAGCTCGAAGTCCGTGTCGTCCTCGCCGGCACGCTTGCGCTTCTTCCTGCCGCTAGGGAACGCGGCATCTGCGCCTCGACGCTCGTCCTCGTGGCCCCGCTTTCTGCTACCGGCCGACGTCTCATCTCCTGCACCTTGTTCTGCCGGGGGCGGGAGCGGTGGCGGTGTCTCGCCGCGCAGAATCGCGAGGCGACGCGCCGCGTCGGCCTCCTGCTGGCGCTCCTCCTCGGCCTCCTCGCGGGCGCGCGCCGCCGCCTCGTCGCGCCGCACGCGCTCGATGTTCGCCGCGTTGTAGACGTTCCATGATTTCTTGCCAAGGAGATGTCTGGGTACGCGTGCGTCAGTGGGCCGGCCGGGTTCTGGAGGGACGGGATACGGATTTCGAGAGGGAGCTTACAGAGGCATGACAATAATATTTGTCCAGAACGCCAGGACGGTGGGCCTGATGGGAGAGCTTGATGATTCGTGGTTCGTGATCTTGAAGACAGCAAAAGCGCAATGCTTGCTTGGGAGGCGGTTGGGGAACATGAATTGTCGAAACTGCTGACCCACCTCCCCCGATGAGGTGAGGGGCTGAGCTTGTGCGCGGAGCTCGCCCCGCAGCGGATTTTGCGGGTCCCTCTAACCCGCCGAAGACAACGTCAAGATCTAACCGCCCCGGCTCTTGGCTCTGGCGGGAAGACTGCCACCACCGCTCAGAAAAAAAAAGGACACACACCAAAAAAAAAAAAAGAAGGAAAGAAAACAAAAAAGGAAAAAGAAAAGAAGGAAAAAGAAGAAAAAGCAAAGGCGGATTCAAAGTCGTCGTCCTCCTCGTCTCCGACTCTCCGGTATTCGTGAGACTAGTAGGGTGTAACCTGAACCATGGAAGCAGGTCTTACTGGGAACTGACCCGAATGATGGCCCTCGACTGCAGCATGACTGGTAACGTCTCGATTAATTCATTGTAAAATCCCCAGTCACTGGCTAACGCGCCGAGGCCCCGGATCCGGGAATAGGAGCCGAGAACGGAAGGGCGGACAGCTTTTAATTATTCATGCTGGGCCACAACTATTTTCTATCCCAAGCTTAGCAGTGTTTTATGTGGTTCCGTAGGGAGCAAGATAACAAGCCCTCCTGCGTCTAAAAGCTTATAGTGAATTGCATCGATACGTTGCCATGTGGGATATCCACGGCCCAACGTTCCGCTCGACGGTTGATCTTCCGGTACCTTCCGGCACTCGTCATCTGAATCCCATCCGCCGATCCAGTCGTGTTCCCAGATGGGCCATTTTGTAGCAGGAAACCCATTCATTCCGCGGAGCCACATAAACATGTTCCGAGTTACAGATTTTGGGCTGTCTGTATCGCGGTCGAGGTATTCATATAGTATAGGGATGATATTGCTGGGACCTTCATTCCTTTCCCCTCTTATGGGCACCATGGGCACCGTCGAGACTCCTGTCAGATCTTGGGCTGCCTGAGTATTATCGTTGCAATTGCAAGCCCAGCCGGCATACTTTAAAATATGACCGCCCTGGCAGTGTGCGTGAAGTTACACCTCGAGAACATAGTCTCTGATAGCTGAGGTTCCAAATGGACCGAAAGGGACAATAGGCGGGTGAAGATGATGCTTAGGTTGAGATAAGAACATCAATCGAGCTTTATTGAGCGTCGTATTGCTCTTGCGCCTTGTTCGGGTTCCCAGCGTAGGTTCTTGAATGGACGATATAAATGTATCCGCTGATACCGCTGTATGTAAGTCGATCAAGAATGCAACAGCGCGGGCCCACTTTATATGGATCTTTGAATACCAATAATAATGCCACCCTGCTAAAAGGCATTCCAATTTAGGGAACCTATCTATAAATATACGCACAAGAACATGGGGTTCTTTAGCATTATCCAATTTGAGAAGAGCAAAAGTACCTTGAATCCAAGTACCACAGATATTGCATAGGATATTAGGTTTGCCGAAAATGCTGCTCAGCAACGACGTAACTGCCGTTTTGCTGCAGCTTATGGTAAGCAGCTTATCCAATTGACGAATGATTTTTCCCTTACGGTGGTCTATATAATATTGTGGGCGGGCTTTGCCCCTAGTTGGCTGGATAGCTGGCGAAGAAATAAGCAAACATGCTTTATAATGCCTTGAGATATAGGAAGAAGTAGTGCTGCTGCGAAGGTAGCACGGCTTTGATCGGCCGCACCATAAGATATCTCATGATTAGAGATATAACGCGCTACGACTGGGAATGATGCTAGGGATAGAGCTGTTTGAAAGCCCATTTGACGGTGGGGTATTCCCACTAGCCAGGTATAGTTGGCGTGTCAGACGGTGGATTCCTTCCCTAAGCCTTGTCCGCCGCGTACTGTCACCGCGGGGCCCCGGAATCTAGGTGCCGACGCACTGGCCTCCAGAGGCGAGGCCTAGACGGCCAAACGATATGCTGCCGCTAATGTTATATCGTTCCCTCGGTGACAACTCGCTAGAAATCTCTCGATCTAACAAAGTTGTCGGCCGTGATGAAGTTATGGATTTTCGAAGCAGATAAGAGATGCGGCATGTTGCTGACTGTGTGGGCTGTCTTAGGATATTCTTATTGACGACAGATACAGTGCTGCCGGGAAAATTGGCGAAGGAGGCTTCGGTCTTGTCTACTCTGGTATGCCCCTGTTGACTCACCACTCTCATTCGAGGCCGACTTTGGCAGGGACGGATCTCAAGTCTGGCGACTTCTTCGCCATCAAGCTCACATATATCAGGGACGGTCCCGATGCCTTCGAAAGCGAAGTGTCGTGTTAAGACTCTTTCATCGCGTTGCATAACGCAGGAGTTTATCTATATATATGGCCTTTAGCCAGGTAGATGGAGGTGATCTAGACCATCTTCTTGTACCTAGTCACGAGATTAGCTGGTGCAGTTGCCAGAACCACATCTTGGGTCGAGAGGTAGGTATCATCTTTAAGGTCAAAGTCTAGTCATACAGCAACATCATGTATAAGGGTGATCGCTTAAGAGAGGTAAAGACTGTGGCATTTGTGGAAATCCCCACCCTAGCTCTACAAAGAACCGAATAGTGCTCAAAGTAAAGTTAAAAGAGTGACATACTTCCCAAGTTCCAGCTCAACCTTATTGTGAACAACAAATATCCGGAAAAATACGAGAACTTTGGGATAGAGAATAAAATAGCTCCTAAGAACCCGTAGTCTCCACCATAGTGACTGTCATCCCATTTATGTTGAGTAAATTTCTTACGTCCTAGCACCGAAAGACCTGGTCGTGCCCTTTGATAGTTATTTAGTTAGCTAAGCAAACAAAAACAGGGTTTCCCAGCTTTCTGGCTTACACATCAAGAGGGTGGAACCATCGTATATTCCTGGACGAAATCTGGCAGGTCCTCCACGCTCGTCTGGTTGAGTGCCGCCTCCATAAGAGTCTCCGTCACCTCTTGCGGCACGTCTCCGTTGATACGGAAGTACTGGCCGCCAAACCTGGCATAATTGACATACATGAATCCACTTTCTGCTGCCACGGCTTCATTGGCTACCGACTCCCATAGTGCGCCAATGATCTGGGTGGTGTCATCGTCACAGGACGCGCAGCAGTTCCCATCTTCTGGATTGGTGCAGGTGCCGCAGGAGTTGCCGCACTGGTTGTTTTCATCCGGTGGGTGCACGCTCCCGACACCAGTGGGCGGCAAACCAGTAAATTGGGCTGCAGGAACGAGGAGACCAGTAGGGGGAAGTATACAGCACACACCGGGTGGTACGTCTCCACACCCGAGGCCGGTGAGGATAGAACAGTCATCGGTGAGGGCAAGATCGATACTAACAGCCAGAGCCACAGAGGCTAGTGTCGAGCAGTGTAGTAGGGCTGGAAGGACTTTCATCTTGTTCAAGGTATGGATGCTGACACAAATAGAAGAATTTGGAGACCAGGTTTCAATAATGAATTCGTTAGAATAGAATAGATCACCCACAGGTTCTTAACGGACTGAAGTTGAACCTGAGTGAGCGATCCGAGCAATGTCTTTATATAGTTTTTCATGGTTACCATATATGACGAGGGGACTCCAGTTCAATACCTGTACACTCGAGAACTGTGTCATTGGAAGCATACAGAGTGGCTCCTCAGAAGCATGCAATATAGGTATTCTGAGTGCGGTTTGCTTGTGACCAACCGGCGAAGCTATCGTAGGATCACAGGATAGAAAACCGTACTTTACTCTGCAATGGTTGAGGAATCACACGACGTAAGTTGATGCTTTACACCTCACTGAAAACAACCATCAACAATTGGAAGAAGGTGGTCTACACTGCATATAAGCCTCTTTTCTGTTTACTATGGGTAGGAAGATACGTTGCTCTCGGCTGACTATCTGGTAGCTGGGGAGATTTGTAGCCGGGAAAGCTTATAGCTACAGGATTTCAAGCTATGCAGCCTGCATAGCTGATGTACAGACTAATAATGGGATCACTCTTTCGGACAAGACCTATTCCTCAAGCCTCTCAGTAAGGCGGCAGATTTAGCTTCTTTGGCTCGAAGCAATGAAGACAGATAGTTAACGTTCAGGCTAGCAAGTCCTTACGGCATTGGTGATGGACCTTTTTAGTGCACCACAACTCGCGAACTACTTCCTTATAATCTTACAAATCGCAAAACCCGATTGTCTCGATCGTACGAATGCCAAAAGCACTTATCGTATATAGGACGATCCCCAAAGCACCTGCCTGATACATTCTCTTGGCTGTCAGCATGATACGAAAAGATATGAAGCCTGGCATGGCTGTTATATCTCTTAACTTAATTGACCTCACCACGTACACGACTACTGGGCCCAGATCAAGTTCCCAATGGCAACATACCACAGCTACTGCCTACAGCAACATCCCATCGGATGCTATGCTTCACCGCAACTACGGTAGTGGCCTGATGAACGCGTGTACTAGTATAGTATATTGACACCCTTTCCAGGGTGTTATTTTGGAGTAGGAGATACTCTTTGCTACTGCCGGTAATAGAACAGCCTGGAATATCTATTCCAGAAGCCATCCATCCCAAAGTATAGACACTATTTCCCGCGTCATTTGATCTTCCAGGAGCAAGCCACACCTGTGATATATGAAAGATTCGCCATTCCTCCCCCAAACACAAACATGCCCAGCGAAATCGGCTTCTATGATGAGAATGAGGGGTCGTAAAGGCTGGAATCGCTAGAAGAGTAAACAGGCCAACAAGCAAGCCAGGCGGAGGATAGGATAACGCCTGTGATTGCGATCAGTGAGAGATGATAAATCAATGGCTTGACTGGTCTTGATAATACAATACAGACGTCATGCCGCTCTCTCAAACAAATTCCATCAATGTCTGGTATTGCTGCCGAGGAAGGCTTTAGTGATCTCTTCCTAACAGACAAATGTGACCCTAAACACCGAGGCGATTCGAAGCACTGGATTAAGCTAGCACAAATGGAACTGTGCAGAAATAGACTCTGAGACGGTCTCTATACGGCTGCCTGCAGACGTCACCTGAGTACATAGGAAGGCTTCCGGGCCGGTCGAATATCCCCCTGTTAAAAAGCGGAACTGTAGCAGACGTACCAATTTCCGAGGTTTATGGGGATGAACATTCAAGGGGAGCAGCTACCATCTGGCGGCTGTATTTCTGGCTCGGAGAGGTGCATCGTTGCTTTCAACAAGAAGTCAGAGAGCGATTACGTGGGCGGACATGCTGGAGCAGATTAAGAGGCTTCGGATTTCTGTCGAGGCTAGGAACTCATCGCCGATATGGACCACAAGATGTTTGCTGACGAGTTGAGGTGCTCTTTGCGCCAGACGGAGTGTCCTTCGTAGTTGTGTGAGTAGAAAACTGGAATTTGATGAATATATGCGCCTCCGATATTGGAACCTTATCCACATATTATATAAACGGCGTCTGGAGACGGTGTCGTTTTGGGACTCATCTAGACAGAGTGCTCCTTTCCAACAGCTATAGCTCTAGGAAATTCAGCTCCCGAAATGGACCTCCGTCCTCACCAGACGTCATTCGCCAGTATGCATACGGATTACTCAGGTCACCTGTGACTTCAACCCCACGCACCTATTCTGCCGTGCAGTGACTGATCACAGCGGCAGTTGCGTAGACTGCCTCTCCGCAACTCACTGTAGTCCGTCTTATCCCCGCATCAATGAATGCGCCAATGAAGTGTGACTACATCTTGAAGAGGAATATATTAGCCGGGGTACCCCCACCAGACATCATCCGCTGTTTGAGACGGTCTTCACCTTCTTCAGCTAAGGCCTTCATTGTTATTATTCTTGTGGTTATTGAAGTACTGCAGATATCATGCCTGGACTAGTTCAGGAGCCAGCATATAGGACCATCAAGGTCCGGGAACTGCACCCCACTTTTGGAGCTGACATCGAAGGGGTGGACTTCTCAAATCTCTCCGATGAGGCATTCACTGAGGTTCTGACGGCTCTAACCAAGGTAAGCTCAAATTTTTTGCAGAATACAGTGTCTTTCACGTGTTTATGCTAATGTCACGTTGAATTACAGTATGGCTTTTGCGTCTTTCGCAACACAGGCTTGATCGACAAGACCCACGTTGAGTTCTCGCGGCGATTCGGCGAGCTTGACAACATTGAGAGATATCTGCAAGGCGGCCGAAAGCCACGTTACGAATATCTTGAGTTGTTCGATGCGGGCAACATTGAGAATGATGGTAGCGTGCTGGACCCGGACAGCCCAAAAGCACACTCGAATCGCGTAAGTTTCGACACTGCTGGTGGACTGGACGACATAAGCTAACAGTGCTTAGGGGAATACCCTGTTCCACGTTGATTCCAGCTTCAACCCTAGACGAGCGTCTTACTGCATCCTTCGCGCCGTAACGCTCCCTCCACCGGGCTATGGTGGCAACACTGACTTTGCCGACTCACGCACAGCATTCGATGATCTTCCTTCGGACTTGAAGGAGGATCTTCTAGCGCACAACTATATTGGCGCGCACGCTATGGCACACTCGCGCAAGCTTGGCTCACCTCAATTCTTCGAGCACTTAGACCCTACTGCAGGCTATATGAGCCGGCATCCCATTGTGCAGAAGCATGAGCCCAGTGGCCGGATGAACTTGTATGTCGGAGCGCACCTGCACCACATCGAAGGACTTAGCCCGGAGAAGTCAACGCAACTTATTGAGACTCTCAACAAGCACGCTACGCAGGAGAAGTATTGTATCAGTATCGACTGGCACCAGCCGAGTGATATCATCATCTGGGACAACAGATGCGTCTTGCATCGTGCCGCTGGTGGTTCGTTTGAAAGCAAGTATCCCAGGGACATGAGAAGGACTACAGTGCACGATGATGGGACATATGCTTGGGGTGTGAACTCCAAAGATGACAAGATGCCTGGGTTCAACACATACGCTCCGAAGCCTGTCGCGGTGTGAATACACAATACGTCTGTGGGAACAGAATCATGTCTAGATGCGTTATGGCATCACAGTTGTCATGGCATAGCTTAGCTAGGGACGATATCCATTTCTTTTGAAGTATCCGTCCCTACGTACTTTACTACTCCGCCAAGTTCCTTCCGATATGTGACGATCAGTTCTTTACGATTGGCTGCTGCGTGCAGAGGTGTCTACCCCATTGGTCTTAGAAGTTGGCCTTGGCCCCCGCCTCTATTAGCATTCCCACAATGGCGGTATGTTCATTCTCACCAGCCTTCATCAGCGGGGTACTATGGTCATGGCTCTTGCTTCTGTGTTGGCGCCTTGTTCGAATAGGAATTGGACAACGTCAGCATGTCCGCTGGATGCTGCATACCAGAGTGCTGTTCCACCGACTTTTCTGTCCCTGGACTCGATAGAGGCACTCTCATCAAGCAATCGTCCGACGAGATCGCCGAGGCCTACCCCCGCAGCCAAGCACAGTTGATTCCACTCGAAAGTGGTTGTAGACGTGACAGTACGACATCCAGGCAGGAGCAGAAATTTCATTATCTGTTTTCCAATACTCCCATTATCGGCCATTGCAGCAGTATTGCACAGTTTATGATGTCGAACGCCGTCTCTCGCTGCTTAAGTAGGAGCCGCCGTGTCTTTCCCAGATACTTAACTCTCAGTGAAATCATTAGACGTTGGAGTGGCTCGATTACGGACTGAGCTCCTGTCAGAGAATGGGGTGCAATAGCGTGAAAAGTTAGAAGAAACAGTCTCTCTAGTAGGTGAGTAGCAGTATATTAGACCAGTAACGCCTGGCCCTGCCAATATACGGGATGAAAAGGGCCTTATATGTACGCCTACGACCCCTATATAGCCCTTATATAGAAGGTTCCATCTTTGCACGTGACAACTCCTTCATGTTGTGTATGATGCAAAGGACGAAGAATCATCTCACCGTCCGCCTCCTTAACTCTTGTGGATTGGCGCATCGTCTCAGAGGTGTAGTGTCTGTGGCGTTGATTTTCAGAGAGGACTGCCTGTTTTCCTGCCACCCCGTTCACGTTTAATGCTTTTCCCTGAGTTGTACTGTCGCTGAAATAATTTTCTGCTTCCCAAAGGAAAAGATTTCTCAATATTTCCCCACCACTCCTTGGGTTTTGGAACGCAGCTTCCAGAATATTATATGTTGCCGTTACCTCTTTCCCTCGCGATCCAAGAAGCAGATCTATCATCTCACGTCCCTTTTCCTTGTTTCCCGCTGCACTCTTGAGTATATTCTTGGTAATGCGTATATTCTGACCTCGATCTCGAAGATGACGTCTCACGCTATCTGTATTCGATGACGCTAGCAGTATGGGGAAGATTTCGCTGTTGAATGACCGTGACCCTAGCGTTGTCAAGAACTGTTGCATGTTCCCAGTGTATACATTGGGCAGGCGATCAACGTCACAGTAATACAAGTAGGAGATGGTATCGCGTATGACCTCCTGGACTAACTTGGTGTAATCAGCTGAGAGCTTGTCTCCTTCTGCCCACATGGCCAATCGAGCATAGACATGGCCATGTTCATCATGTGCCTTAGCTCCTGAAAACTCCTTGAGCCAGAGCATAGAGGTCCGGCCCCTCAATGCGCCATTCTTCTCTCTTCGAAGACCCCGGCATCAAGTTCAAAACAGCTTCACGATGTGAGTCAGGGTTGACGCCTATCAATGGGTACTAAGGGTGAAGACATGCGCAGAGACAGATTCAGTGCCACAAGAGATTGAGACTTCTCGGGCATTCGTAACTTCCTGCAATATCCATACTCTGCGAAACCAAGGTCGGGCAAGGCATTCTGCCAAGCCTTGAGGCTGCCTGGCTTGAAGTCCGAAATGTTCGGTTGATAACTGCGCATGTTATTCGCCCTTTTTGTAGGCGGCCATCACAATGCCAGTATGCAATGCGCTGCTTGGAAGGCATAGTCTGGGAAAGGGACACCGAAGACTGGCTTGCGAAGTGTGAAAGCTGGAAATGAGATGCATTTTGTGATGGTTGCTTACCCGCCTCACGCCCCACTCACCTTCAGGCACCCTTGCGTCGGATGAGCTTCGGCTGAGCGATTCTGCCATTTCATGTCTAGGCCACGTGGGGTGTCGTATGGCATGCAAGGTGGTTGACAAAAAAAATGTCATACTTCTAAGATACTCCAAGTTCGAATAGCGGATATTAAGTATCCAGCAACCAAGGCGAATGGGGGAATATATAAAAATAGAAGAATATACTCATATTCTCCGATATTCAAATATTATATTTCTTTTTTATTTACATGTAATTGGTGGTTACTGCATAAAACTATGCAAGTACAGATAACGTACCATACAAGCTCACGAGCCAAACTGTTACGACCTAACGAAGGGGAAGTCTCGGAAACGGTCCCAGTGGGCCGAAACAGGACCTAAGTGGGCCAAGTTACGTGATCGGAAATGTTTAGTGGGAACGAAGCTAAGTATCGCTAAATATGACAGAGTACCTTTTGTTATTACTTAATAACGATTAAGCTAAGCAGTAATAAGCCATAATAATTTAGAAAGGATATATACGTTTATTAATTTTATAATCCCAATAATACCAGTTTATAATATAATTTAATTATTTAAAATATTTTTAATATTATTAAATATAATTAAATTATTTTCGTTATTTAAATTTCGTAATATAATTATTAATATAAACCGTATAACTTGGTTTAATAGTTAGTTAACTAATTTAGCCGTTATACGTTATAAATTTTTATTTAATAATATTATTAAACTTTAAATAATTATTCGAATTATTAATATAGCTTTTAATATTAAAAAAATTACCGTTAATTAGTAATTTTAGGATAAACTTAAAAAACTGGAAATAAAAGTTTTATAACTTAAAAAGTTAACTAAAAAAGACCTTAATATTTTAAAGATTAAGGCCAAAAAACCCTAACTTTATAATGGAAAGATTAATATTTAAAGTTTTCTTACTTAAATGTAAGTATACTTAAAGTTCCTGGTTTTCGACGACCTTAAAAATAAAATCCTTGCCGTTACTTACCTCAGCTAGCTCAGGCCTCCCTGGCTCGTTTTCTAACTTTTTTAAAGTTACTTAAGTACCGTTTTATAATACTAAAAATTAACTAATTAAATCTCAAATACCCCTAATAAGCTAGCAAGGCCTAAGTTGTAATTGTACGAAAAAGAGGTCCGTTTAATACATTTGCTTTTTTAAAAAAACGAAAATCTGTAATAATTTAATAATTAAACGTTTCCTATAGTTATATATATATTTATACGGTTGTTTCGATTATAGCTTATTACTAATATTATTTTAGTCTTAATTAGGACCCGTTTACCATTCTTAGATTTTAATATATACAATAGTTACAGCCCGAACCTATTACGTTTTTGTTACCGTTATTAAAATATAATAAATCCGAATTCTCTTAATTATACCGCGTTATGTTTTTAAAACAAAATATACGTACGCGTATATTAAATTTCTAGTATTAATATTAAAAAATTAATATAACGTTTAAAAATTTTATTTGTAATTAGGTTTTTTGTAACGATAACGTACTATATAAGCGAGCTATATATATAAGCAAGCTATACACTTTTTTTATTATTTTAACTTTTTAACTTTAATTATTTATTTCTTAATAATTATAATATGGAACGGTTTATAAAAGAAGTGAAAATAAATTTAGTTATTTAGGTTAAAAAACGAGATTTAAAGCTTAGTTATAGAAAGCTTAGTTTTATTTATAATATCCTATTTATTATTTTAGGAATACGAATTAATAATAAATGCGCCCGATCTAATACCGTTTTTAATTTACGAAAATTAATGCCGATTAAAAAGAAATCGATTATCGAATAAATTTTTAACTTAGATACGTAAACGTTTCCCGTCTGGCGTTAATACGTTGAAAATATAACGAATTTGTTATTTACGTAACGTATCGTAGGACGTATTGGGGTTAACTGGATGTTTAATTTTGTTAAACGGTAATATAAATTTAAAATGCGTTTAAATTAAAGGATAAATTATTAACGGGTTTTATGCGAAAATCCAAAGGTATTTCGTAAATGATTTAAATTTATTTGGGTTATAATTACGAAATATAGCATTACGGAAAAGGATATTTATAATTTCGACGAAATAGGGTTTTTGATAGGTTTTTTTATAATAATAGGTATAGTAATTATAAATGCCGAAAAACGTAAAAGATTTAAATAGGCGTAATAAGGGAATAGGGAATAGTTTACGGTAATATAAGCTATTAACTTTTAAAATTAGGCCTTGTTTTTATTTATTATTTTTGCTGGGAAGAACCATTTTTTTCGCTGGTTCGCCGATAACTTATTTTTACCTGACTGGAAAATTGCTATAAACGAAAACGGCTGGATAATAAATAAACTAAGTTTAAAATAGATTAAATATTTTAATAAATATATTAAAACGTATATTAAAAATTCGAAACGTCTTTTTATTTTTAACGGTTATAAAAGCCATTATTTAATCGAATTCGAAGATTACTGCAAAACTAATAATATTATTATATTTTATATACCTGCTTATTTTTTTTATCGGTTTTAACTTTTTAATATATTTTGTTTTTCCATATTAAAATGCACTTACTTGCTGTATATCGAAGGTTTTATATGACGTTACGTTATTTATATTGCTAAGGAAAATTTTATCGCCGGTTTTTACGATACGTTTAAAACCGTTATGATAACCGATAATATTAAATCCGGATTCGTAAAAACGGAACTTGTTTTATTTGATTTTAATTGCGTTTTTTCCGAATTAGAAGTTTTAGTTGTGCTTATACCGACTGTTTTTTTATTTACCTCTGCCAATTCCGTTATTTTTCTACCTGCGAAAACTTTTAAAAATGTTGCCGAAGCAATTCGACGAGGACGTTATTTATAAAGAAAGATTAAAAATTATTAGGGTAGTTTGTTAATTAAAATAATTAAATCGGTTAATCTTTTAATAAAAAGTAACTTAATATTTTTGTACGAAGTTACCTTTTTTCGGAAGGAATGCGGCTTATTGTACGAAATGAATTACGTTTTTAATAAACGCCGGAAAACTAAAAATAAACGTTTTTAAAAAGGAGGGATATTTATTATAAAGGAAGCATAAGTTTTTATAGTTACGAAGGAAAATAGTGGTGAATAATTACAGTTGGTAACGGCCGAAGGGGGTTGTTATAAAAAGGTTTAGGCGAAAGAACGGAAATATAACGTTTATAATAAGCCCGGATATAATGCGCATATTTATAAGAAGGATATAAAGGTATTTAGCGATAAAAAATCCGATTAGTTTGAATTAATTTAATATATTATAATTGTTTAATTCGAATTTGTTATCGCGATATATTAAAAAGTGTACAGCTTGCTTATATGTACAGTTCGCTTATGTAGTACGTTATAAACCGAATTATTAATTCGACCGTTTGGATTAACCGGTTAATTAACGTATTAAAAGAAAAACGAATACGTAATAAGTTATTAATATACGAAAGTTAGTAGGAATTTATAATTCCTATTAATTAAAACCCCGTTATATGTAAATATTATAATATATTATACGGAAAGCTTATAATTTTCGTAAAAAGGCCTGGATTCCGCCGTTTACCGGAAAATTTATTATTCGATATTAATATAATCTATATTATCTTAGATAAGGGTTAACGGTTTGTAAAAACGCTAGTTTTTAATTGGTTTAAACTTTTAAATTAGATAATTATATATTTAAAGAAAAAATGGCAGTTATATGGTATAAAGCGGAAAACGAAACGGTTTTGTAATAATAACGATTTAGGTATTTTTACGTATTTTTTTTTATAATCCTAATTATTATAATTAAAATCGTTTTTAAGATTAACGGCAGTTATTTATTTTATTTATTAGGTAGGTTTTTATTAATTTTGGATATATTACGGAATAAAATTAAAGTATTAAAAGGTTTAAGTATTTATAAAGATTATATTACGTTAAATAAAGATATAAACCGGTTATTAAAAAAAGTTAAAATAACCGTATTATGTTTTTTATAATAATATAATATTAATTAAAATAAACTTCGTTTTTTAATTAAGTATAACAAAACGATATTATATTTTAATACGATAACTTTAATATTTAGGATTATGTTCGTAATATAACGTTTTAATACGGTTTTATTATACGGAACTTTATTATTGCTTTTATCTGTTATTATAGCCAGATTTTTAAAGAAAACTTAAAGTAATTTATGTTCCGTTTTAATTAATATTATAAAATAGAATGGTTTTACGAAACGTAATAAGTAAAAGTTTCCCGGTTTTCCTAAATTAAAACGTATATTATATAATAAACGCCGTTTAATTTCGTTAAGTACAGTTAATAAAAACGAAAGTACTATCGATAATACTTATAATGTATATCGAAAGATTTTTTAGGTAATATATAAATTTAAAATTTTTTTTTATCGGTTTTCGAAACGTTTTTATTTTATTTATAAAAATTAGAAAATAACTAGTTATATTTAGAAAATACAGGCTAGTTAAATTGAAGCAACCGATTTATATAATAAAAAACGGTAATTTCTTTTTATTTCTGCCTTATTTTATATATAGATAAATTTTTTATTTATATTTATACGTATTTATTAGCCTGATAATATAAACGGAATATATATAACGTAAATAATTTTAAAGGTAAACTGTTAATTTTTAAATAAGATAATGTAATTATATTAAAAATCGCTAAAGTTTTATTTATTTAAGCCTTTTATCCTTTATATATATAACGTTCGTATATTTACATTATTTTTACAGGAATTATGCGTTTAATACGAACTATTTATAAAGGAAGCGTTAAACGTATACGAAATTATTAAAAATATTTTAATCGAAGATTTTTTTTCGAAAACGTAATTTACCGAGTTTATAAAATATATATATTTCCGGTTAATTGCTACCGAATTTGAGATTATCGCGTATAATATAGTTTTTAAGTATTTTAATTGCGTTAAATAAATAAAGGAAAAATTATAAGGTTTTAATTAGAACAGGTTAATAAATAAGGGTTTATTTAACGAAGATTTTTTATCGTCATTTATTAATAATACGTTACCTGGTAACATAAATAATTTAATAAATAGCTTGTAAATATTTTGTTTTTTAATTAAGGAATATAACTTATTTATATTACTTTTTAAGCGGCATAATTTTAATTAAAACGTACCGAATAAAACCTTTTTATCGAATAACCGTAAGGCCGGAAATATCTTTAATACGGATAATATTCCGTAAAGCGATAATTTCTTTAATTTTATTATAAATAATAATTAATTATTAAACGATACCGTTCCTGTCGATAAAAAATTTCGAAATTATTATTGTTTTTTTTAAAAAGCCCAGGTTTATTTATGTTTTTTATATATTATACGTTATAACGATATTAGTTATATTAAACGGTTAATACCGATATTATTAATTTTTTTTATAAGGCCGGTTAAAGTAATTATAACAAAAAAATACTTTATTTCGATTAAATATTACGTTTTATAATATTAGATTAAATATTTATTAATTCGATTTTAATATTAAGTTTAGTTTTTACAAAATCCAGGAAAAAAACGTAAAAAGTATTTAATCGAAAGGGTAAACATTATAACTTATAGTTTACTGGCGATCTCCGTCGTTCGAAAAATAATACGTATAATATCGATACCGTTTTTTTCCGAGATTTATTTTTAATTAGATACCGTATTTCCTTATAATACGAATTTTATTTCCGTTATATTTTTACGCAAAATAAACGTTACGTTATTCGAGATTTTCGTAATAAAATTTTCGAACGCGTTTATTTTTTATTTCGTAATTTCTGGCTTATTAAAAAACATCCGTCTCGGATTAAAAAAAATAATTAAAATTTTAAAAATATTTTAACCGTAAGCCGTAAAGCTATAAAAATTAAATTAATTAATTTTAATAATACCGTACCTATTACTAACGACGAAAATAAACTTAACTGGTTAAATATAACAAAAAACGAAAAATAACTTATAAATAACTTTAATATAATTATTCGAAAAACTTTTAATATTAAATTTACTAAGGATAATTTAATTTCGGACGATTATAATACCTTAAATACGGAAAAAAATTATAATTTTATAATATAAATTATAAATAATTCGGTAAATGGTTTTAATTAAAACGATCCGTTATTAATTACGTTATCGTCGGATAAATAAAATAAAAATTCGTTAGACGAAAACAAACTATTATTATAACTTTTTATTTCCTTATTATTTCTATGTTTTATTAAAACTAATACGGGGATTTTGTTATACCTTTAATATTAATATAACTAAATACTATATAATCCTGATTAATTGTATTTTATTCGTATATTTTATTTATAATAATACTATATAAATCTTTTATATTAAAATAAATTAACGTATTAATAATATCGTATTACTTATAATTAAATATATCGCATAATTTCGTATTAACCTATATATCTTATCTGTAACTAATTTACTAATTAGTATTTTTATATATTTACTAAGATTTCTTCGTTTTATTTTACCCCTTTTCGCGTATTATCGTAACCTATACATTAATAACTTTTTTTTACATTTTCGAAACCTAAAATTTTATTCATTTTAAACGCAATATCTACGTTTAAATCCCCTTAAAAATCTTTATTCGGACCATATAACAATACCGAATATTTAAAAATTACGTATAAATATTTCTCACTACGTTCCTATACGCAATTTATATATTTATCGCCCGTATAACCCTACAAATTATAATATCTATAAAACGGCCATATAATATATATTTCCTAATTAATCGGCCCGGTTTATAAAATTATAAACTTTTTCTCGTATCGTTTACAAAATATTCGGTTTATATATTTTTTTTACTAAATTACGAAAACCGTAATTAATCGAAAATCCGTAATTAACTTAATAATTTAATAATTTATAAAGCCGGTATAATCCGTTATAACGTAAATTTTATTCTGCCGGTTATTATTATTTAAAATATTCCGAATTATATTATTAATATTTAGTATTTATATAAGTACCGCGTTTTTATATAATAAAAAGTTTTATTTATAATATAAACTTTTCGCAATATTATTAAGTTTATAAATTTTAATTAATTATGAAATTTTCCTAATTAATATATATTCCCATTAATACTAAAACGTAAAGTACTTATAGTTTTTTAATTTTCCCTTATATTAATATAATCTTATAATATATACCTAATATTTAAAATCGGTTACGTATAATATATATTTTCCGTAAAAAATATTTTATATCTTAAAATAATCGAATGTTATATAAGTAATATAAAAGCGTTTTAATTAGGACGAAATCTTAAAATACGTTATGTTACGAGTTTTAATAATAACTTCTGTTATTTTTTAAATTAAGCTTTCGTTATTTATCCTTAAGGTTGTTTTAATAATAATTACGGCTATTTATAAGATCGGCCTTTCGTTACCCGTTTTTAGAGTTATTTTAATAATGGTTCCGGCTGTTTATAAGATTGAGTTTTTATTACTTATCCGTAAAGTTGTTTTAGGGGGGTATTACTAATAAATTTAACCGCCTTTTTTTAATTGGCCGGGGGTTTAAAGTTTACCGGGCTTATTTAATATTTATCATTTAAGGTATTATTAATAACTGTATTTAATATATTATTAAGTATATCGATAAGGTTATTTATATCCCGTGTTATAATAAATATATAAAGGTATATATTATAATAGGGATTTTAAATATTAAATAAAAAAAGAAGATTAATATTAATTATTATGTTGCAGGTAAGTTAAATTTAAATGTTATAATATAATAAGATATAAAAAAGTATATAAAATAATTATAAAATAAATAATAATAATTGTTAAATAACTGTAATAATTTTATTTAATATATATTTAATTAAAGGAATTTTATAAATTATATTAAGTAATTCGTAACAAAAAAAATTTCGTATAATTTGCATACAGTTATTAATTCCTTTTTTATATATTATTGTTTCGTTATAAGAAAGAGCATTATTAGCTTTTAAGTTAATATTTAATAACTTATATAAACCTAGTTATTTATATACTTATAATTATATAATCTTAAAGTTCGTATATATTCTAATTCTAATTATATATATTACTTTCGGATTTTCTTATAATTTATTAATTATCCGTAAGTTTCGTTTATATACTATAAATCCCTTTATATTTTATATTATTATTAATAATATACTTAAATACTATTTAACATACGAACTTTATTTTATTTTATATATTTTATATCTTATATTCTTATTCTTAATTTTAATTAATTTAAAATAAAATCGGTAAACTTATATTACTCTTAGGTTTTTTATATATAAATATTATTTATATAATGCCTAATATTAAGTAATTATTATAATAGTATTATTACCGTTTAATAAGGTAAAATACGGCAATTACGTCCGTAATTTATATAGCTATATAATAAAAAATTAAAACGTATATAAAAATATAAATCTTATTAAGTTAGTTTTCGATATAACTTATATTAACTATAATATTAGTTTCTTTAAGTTAATCTTAGTTATATATACCGTCCTTTTAAACCTTATATTAATTAAAAAATTATTTTTAATTACCGTTATAAAATTATTTAATAAAATTACAGTATTATAAAGTTTTAATAAAACGGAATTTATTAAGATATGCTGGAAAACGTAATTTGCTTACTGTTATATATACTTTAACGTATATTTTATTAACGATAATATCGGAATTATATTTAAGTAAATATTCGGGAGTTTCGGTTATATATATATAACTTACGAAATGTTAATAAGAAACGTATTTATATATAATAACGGCTTTTAATTTTTATTTTTACCAAACTTAAAAAAAATGGCAAAATAATATAAAGTTTTATTCGTTTTCTTTATTATATTAAAATATAGTAATGAAATCGACGATATAAGGAATACAGATTATTAAATAGTAAGTTTTTAAAACCGCGAAATAAATATTTTTTATATTATAGATTTAACCGGCGCTTATTTTTTAAAAGCCCGTATAAATTAAATCGTTTAACGTTTTCGAATATTTATATACGATAATAACTTATATAATATAAATAGTACTAAGGATATAGTAGTTTCGTAATTCCGATTAAAAGTATAAAATTGCGATATATTATATAATATATATTATATAAACGTTATTTTTATAATATTAAATAAAAAGAAAGTTCGCGATTATAATTACCTAGTTAATAATTAAATAATTATATATAAAAATTAGATTCGAAAGTACCGTAATATATTCGGTATTAATCCCGAAGATTTTAATAATTACTTAAAATATCTTATTATTATTATACGGATATGGGATTTTAAAGTAAAAAATTTCTAATTTTTACCCGGAGCTTTAGTTATACCGATAAAAAAAACGGTATTAAAAAAAAAGTTTCGTATTTTTACGTATCGTTTATTTCGGATAACGAAAATTTAAAAACCGTAACCCGAAATATTAATAAACCCTAGATTTACGAGAAAAGCGTAATAGGGTTTTAATTAAGATTTGTTACGAAACCGGGATTTTAAATATTTCGAACTGGTATTTAGAAAAAAACGAACGCCGGAATAGCTGTATACGTAATAAGTAAATAGCTTTTTTAATATTAGCGAAAAATTATTTATATTATTTATTTATTTATATAATCGATCCTTTATATTAACTAATTAATTTAAATTAAGGTATTTTAAGAATTGAAAAGGATAGGAATATTTTAAAAGTTAGTATAACGAATTTAAGGAAAAAAACCGGAAGATAGGATTTAAAAATTTTTAGTTTGGTATAATAAATTAAGGATTATAAGTTAAAAGGGAATATTTATTAATAATTACGATAAATTTTAATTTAAAACGTATAATATATATATTTATTAATTTTTCTAGTTTAAAAGGTTTTTTATATATTTGTTATAGTATATAATTAATCCGGATTAGAAAAAACTAATATTTATATATAATTTAATGTATTAAAAATTAAAAATTAAAATAACGAATATAATAAATAAATAATGTTATTAATAGCTTTAACTAATATTACGTAAATATATATATTTATTACGCCTTAAAATTATAACGCCGTATCGAAACCGAATGTATTTTTTGCTATACGTTCTAATTAAGGCTGTTTAAATTTCGTTTTCTACTTTTTAACTTAATATTACGATTAGTTTTTAACCTATTATTGTTATTATTATCGGATAAATACTATTTACTTTTAATACGTAATTCCTTAACCTTAATAAAAATTGTTATTTTAAATTTAATTTTCGATATATTATTTAAAATATTAAGCTATGTATTATTATATTCTAGTAACCCCGGCGATTCCGGTAACGATATAAAAATAAACGAATTATACGAATATAAGTACGGTAATAAAAATACGGTTAATAAATTAAAAATATTAAAAAATAATAAATTCCGCGTTAACGTTATAAATAACGGGAATAAAGCAAATTTTTAATTAAAATTATTTAATATACCGTAAATTATACGTATAATTATAAACGTTATTATAACCAAGGTTGCGATTTTAAATTATAAAAACGTATAAATTACGTATCGAGTTAATATTTAAATTATTAAGTTTACTATTAAATTATTAGTTATTAATTTAAATCGGGCGGTTATATATAGTATATTTTAATTAAAACCCGGCATAATTTACGGTAGTTTTACGATTTTTTCCGAAATTTATTAAGTTTATAACGTAATAATAATTCGTAACTTATATAAATCGGTCCGAGGTATAGGAATATAACGTTTTTATTTTTAATTAAGCGAATTACGCCGTTTATAAAAAGTTTCCCGTAGTTTTTGTAAAATAATAAATACGGGTTTTTCGTAAATTAAACGTAACGTAAATAAAAGGCGGTTTTTTAAAACGTTTTAATATTGTTATTTATTAAATTCGGGAATTGCTTTAATTAATTCGATTACGTTTTAAATTAAATAAAAACCTTAAGTTTCGTTTAATTTTTTTAAAAACGTATTAAATAAAAACCGTTTAAATTTAATAAGAATAAATATTTATTTTATTTTTTTATTATTAAACGGAAATAACCGTATAAAAAATAATTCGTTTGCCCGTTATTTATATTAGGATTTTATTATTTCTTAAATAACCGTTTTTAGTAAACCGGCTTTTAGTTATTTTTACGTAAGTATTTTTAAATTTAAAAGTTTAGGTATATGGATAAAATTAAGCGTATATAGGTTATAATAAGGCCTAA
The DNA here is from genome assembly GCA_004155055.1 of Monosporascus sp. CRB-8-3. Lineage (NCBI taxonomy): Eukaryota > Fungi > Ascomycota > Sordariomycetes > Xylariales > Monosporascus > Monosporascus sp. CRB-8-3. Next base: position 25,626 of record QJNZ01000114.1, on the reverse strand, counting down.
TCGGAATGGGGTTATTAAGGTTTTTTTTTAATATAACGGTTTCGTTTTTTTTTAAATATGTTAAAATTGCTTTACGTATATATTTGCCGTTAAATAACGTATGTTATTAAAGCCTTATTTTCGTCCGGTTCCGTAAATTAGTATTAATTTATTTCGGAGGTTTACGGATAACAAAAGTAATATTTGGACTAATCGAAGGATAAAATTAAGATTTAATAACTACTTCGTTTTAATCGGGATTATTTACGATAAATTATGTATTATTTTTTTTATTATCCGAATTTGTTATTTCGATTTCTATTACGACCTTTATGTTCTTATAAGTAATACGGTTTTTAATTTATCGGGCCTGGGTTTTCTTTATTATTTTAACTTTTTTTATAATAAATAATTCGGTTTTATACCTATTAAACGTTTAATAAAATATAAATAATATAGCTTATTTATAATTAATTATATTTAGTCGTTTATAATTACGAACTATTTAATTAAATTGTTATTATAAATCTTTTATCGAAAAGTTTTTCGATATTTTTTACTGTATTATTCGATTAATATCCGGGATATTTATATTTAATCCAAAAGTAATAATAAATATAATTATACGGATAAAATTATTAGGTTTTTTTAATTTATCGTATATATAAGTTTAATTACCGTAAGGTATTTTAAAGTTATAAAATTTAATAACCGTTTTTATAATTTTCGGTAAATATTTCCGGTCCGTTAATATCCTAATTAGGTAATTACGGATATCCATAGTTTACGCCCTATTATTAATATAAATAATAATTTTAATAATAGTATGTAAATTATTAAACTAGGTCCTAAGGTTATTATTTAGTAATTTAGAAATATTCGTTATTAAGAAATTTAAATACGTTTAATTTAAACGTTAATTTTTGGATATAGGGAAGATAATAATATCGATTTCGGGCCGATTAATATTAAAACGTCGGATTTCCGTTTTATAACTATATTTAATAAAATCGCCGATTTAATAAAAATTATTATATTTCGCGATTTTTTTTTATAACGTTATTAATAATTATTATATACGTAAATTAATATATATAAGCAGGGAAAATAAAACGTAAATTACGGATATTAATATATTTAAACTGGAAGTTTTTTTATTCCGATAATAAATATATTTCGTTAATTATAATGAAATTATATTACCGTTCGAAAATGAAATTTAATATAGCAGATTAAAATTAATTACTTAATATTTATTTAAAATTAAAAATAATATAATTATATTATTTAATAGTTATACGTTTGTATATTTCCGGATTAAATTTTTTTCGTATTTGTAAATATTAAGATAAAAGTAAAATATAATATTATTAAAATAAAAATTCGTTATTTTTTAATTAACTTAATTAAAGATACGATTTAGATAATAATTAAATCGGTTATTAAAAAAAAACTTTAATAATTAAAAAAATTTTAAAATTTATTTTAACGACGAAAAAGATATTAAATTTTCCGAAAACAAAATTATATACCATATTTACCTATTCTTTCCGTAAAATACGGCCCTGCCCACTAAATATAGCATTTAATATAAAGCGAATAAATAGACGGCGTAAAGTTTCCGTAAGGTTATCGGCCGTATATATAATATTGGCGTATAAATTTATAACGTTTATATTAGTATGAAACCGGTAAAATTATTAAATAAAGATAAACGTTTAATTTTAAATAATTAAGTATTCGAAAAATTAAGATATTTACTTTAAATCTTTTAATATATTATTTATATTCGGTTAATTAAGATAAAAATATATATCGGGATTTATTATAAACGATTTTAAATTTTATATATTATTATTTTAACTTATAAGATTATATTATTATCGTATTAACTTATAAAGGGTAAAGGGTTATAATATATATTAATCGGGATTTTAAGTTATTTTCTTTTTATAACAATTTAAGTTTAATTTTAATTAAAATTAAGCTTATATTAAAAAACAAAGATTTTAATTTTGCGTTAAATTATATAAGTTATAACGTTAAGGATTTCGTAATTAATATATATTATAAAAGTTATTATTAAAAAAATTTTCGAATTTATATAAAAGCGTATTAAACGGAACGAAAAAATCACAACTTTTTATTAGGCCCTATTTTTAAGGTTTTGTTATTTTTATAAGTCTTTTTCTTAAAAAGGTTTAGCTGGTATATTAGACCCTTGCAACTACTTCTTGATGGAAAGCCCTAGCCACGGCTGCGCCGCAGGCGCAGCTACAACCTCAAAAATAGGGCCTGATCTCGATGAGGTAATGTATACAGTGTTTCCTCTGGTATATACTACCGTCGCATTTAGGGGCAAATGAGTGGATACCATATTCATGAGAACTACGGTAGGTAATAGGTGCACTTCTGAATTCAGTGGCAATTAGTATACGGTGTAATTACTTCCTATGCATGTAGTGCTCTAAAGAAACTTCCTCCATGTGCCAATCCCTATCGTTCCCTTGGGGTATGTAAATAGAGTCCTGTAAGCAACGCACCCGGCCACTGCAGCCCGTGGATGTCGTCGCTGTTCACGCCTCCGCCGCGACTATATAGAAGTTGCCGAAAATCTTCCCAGTTCCCACCATAGCTATCGAATAGAGGTACATCATCCTCCATAATGTTCCGCCCAAGGTTAATGGCAGTATCCCTAGTAACCGCCGCTGTAACTAGGTCGTAGCTGCATTTGCATATTTTGACCAAATCAGCGAATGCGAGATCTTAGCCGCCCCTTACACCCATTGCTCCGTTGAAAAGGGGCATTGGTGCAGCACGCACCAGCATTATTGGAATTCATTCCTATTCCTCCGTGCCAGTCTTACCCTCTAGTACGAACATATCTCTGTGCCACCCAACCATTTTCCCATCCATTTGCCGATCGAAGATTCCATAACGGGACCGATCTTGGCTAGAGGATGTGGCTGATGGAAGACGATCTAACGCCGATCCAGGTCATCAATAAGCATCCCCTAGCAAGCATCGCATCTCTGAACGAAATCTGCAACTCGGGTTCGTAAATAGCCTCATCACCCTCGGCCTTTGAACATCAGGGGGTTTTTAGGAGTCCTTCAGATGGCTATAGTTCCAGGTTAGCAGATTTGTTGGTTGTACCATGTGCCGACTCGCCCGTGCCTGCTGGCAGAGGTACCGGTACCGTTCGCGGCCCAAGAGACGAAAGGATATCCCTTAGGGCAAGCCGTGTCGTTGCTGATCCCCGCATAGTCGTATACCACCAGGCACTCATCCTTAGTGAAGCCCCAGGCATTGCAGCGATGCTCCCAGAGCTCGAAACATATGTATCTCCGTTTCCAGAAAGTTGTTTTGGTCTCTTCTCCAGGCGGTGGTCTATCAGGAGGCGAGTATCGGTCGTGAGAAGTACCGTCTTCGGCTTCCAATGACCTTTCATTCCCCCTGTACCATAGTGGGCGACACAAATGACCCTGTCTTCCAACTGTTGGGGGGTGGCGCCCTCTCCATATCCAACTCGGGATCGTGCCGGCGGTTTAGTTCGTCGACACAGTGTCGTGTGGTGTTGTGTTTGGTTGTGGTAATGGAGGAATCGCGGAAGCCTACTAACCTGACAAAGCTGATCCAGGTCCCGCAGAAGACCAGCCTGACCTGTGGGGCAAGAAGGCCGGTCTGTCGTAACAAAGCTGTATGTAGCTGGCCGACGATTCCCAGGAGCTGCATCCAAGTGGCGCTGACAGTAAGGGTTGGTAAAGAAGTCCGCCATAGTGAGACCAGATTCACCAGCTTCTAGGATAACCTCCTGAAAATATGACCTACGAAGACTGGATCATCTGTACTGGCTTCAAGGTCACTCTCACAGCTTTGTTGAGACATGTTGGTGATCCTCTTTTGAAGTTCCTGAAATCTCGAGCAGCAGGAGCCCATGCACCAGAGGCATTGGGACGTGCTGGTCCAGTTGCCTTGAGGCCGCGTCCGGATGTTGACGAGTTGGGCGAGGCTCCTATGGAGAAGCTGTGACTTACATCTGACACCTCATCTGGCAAGCTTCCGTGCTTCTTTAGTCTACCATGATTAGTAAGATGCGCCGCAATGACGCAGTCTAATGAGGTTTTGAACGTTAGAGACTAGGATCAATGAGATAAGGGGATAGATTTGCTATGGAGTCGTTTCAGACGAGTGTTTTCGAACACGAGGATGATAATTTCGAAGACGATTCGTTCAAGACGTGATTTTAGAGTTCTCAGCGACGATGATAGCGTCGACAATATCGGGTGTCCAAAATCGGGAGTAAAGTATGCTCGTCGGGGACTATATGAGCAGTAGAGTCATGGAGAATGTGAGAATGCAGTCAGCTTCTGCCCCCTCGGCGTGTATATAATGTATAGGTGCAGTGTATTGGCCGATAATAGGGGAAGTGCAGCTGTCGAGAGCTTGGTCGACGAGTATATATGAAGTTCTGACCTGAAGTGTAGATGCGGCGTGTTTGTATAGCGTAATGCATTCGCCGAGCATAAGTAAGACTCGGGCGCAGATGTTTGGGGCCGCCCTGCAATAACTCAGCAAGAGGAACGAAGTCCTTCAGCTTGATGTTGTACTCTTTAGTTGCCTTGACCGAATTCGCATTCGAAGAATTAACTTTCGCCTTCTTTCCTTGCGTTCTCACTTGGCCTTTGGGGTGGCCGATAGGCCTGGCGAGACGGAGGGTGCAGACCGGATGAATCGTAGTCAAATGCCTTAGCAGTGGATGCGGGACATTCTGCTACCTAGTCGGCATCCTTTTGGTACAGTCTGTATGAGCTGACAGCAACATTCTTCTCAAGCGATTATCCCTGGCACTAGGAAGGGCCCAATTTCGTTGCAGCTTCAATAACTTCAGTGACGGGTCGTAATTCAATAAGTTTGAAAAGAGATCGGCGCGTCTGAATGCAAGTTGGCAAGTTTGGAAGGGAGTTGGTAAGTCTGAATGTAAGTCGACGATCCGAAAGGAGGTTGGTGGGTTCGAAAGGAAGCTTGCAGCTGAACGCAAGTTAGCGATTCTGGATGTAAGTCATCGAGTTCGGACTTAATTGAAAATTCAATCTCTTGGTACAAGTAATTATATACTGTACTTCAGATTTAGCCATGAACATGATGTGGGTTCAATAGTTTCGATATAAAAGCACCACCTCCTTCCAGGTAGCTGGGAGCTCATTAGGAAGAGTGATATTTTGGTCGACATCTATGGGGCGTTGCAGGTCCCTCATATAGTACCCATTTTTATGGACATGCTGCATCAAGCTTGGGTAACTGATATCCTCATGCCTTCCTTTTTATATGCATTTATATATCTGAGTCTGAGGCCTCCCTGAACGGTTTTACCTAAATAACAGTGCATCTCATCTATGATAATAGTCTCCTTAAACGGCCCTATACTGAGATCGCATATGTGATATAATCTTGGCCATCTTAAGAAATAGGTGTGAATTCTATGGACAGGGAAGGTGAAAAACAATTGATAGAGGGAGTTCTCGCTGCTGGAGACGTCCTGATCATTCTTTAAGACGACATGGGTATGATTACAGAGATATCAGCTCTAGCCTTACCCCAGATTATGTATCTATCCCAGGGGCCCAGGGGGGAGGGGGTTTTGAAAGCTAAACTGGGCACTTATCTTCATTCTTATACTAAACTGGTTATTGGCATAAAACTGATAATGTGCTATAATGCTTTTGTAATATCTATACCGTTTTTCATACTTTACCCAGTAGCAACATCTTCCGCCGCATATCCGTAGAATCGCAGTCAGACTTTGTGGCATAGCGCATATTATGTACTACACGCAGTTTGCAGGTTGCCAGTCTGCAGCCTGGAAAGTCACACGCCCCCACTTACACTCTTACACTAGCCCTAGACGTGGCTTAGTCCGAGACCATCCAAGACAGCTAACGTTAGGGGACGAACCTGTGACGCAGCGTACTGTACATCATAGCAGCCTCAACCTCAGTGGACCGCGGACCCTCCATCCATCCAATACACGACTGCCGACTTAACGTTAGACCTCGTGCTTTACAAACGAGACGCCCCGGTTAGACTTTCTGCGCCGTGTATATAATCGCTGGCGCTTCCTCCTGGTTCTTTGCGACTCTTTGTTCTTTTGTCGTCGGGAGACTGCCGTCATTGATTACAGCTAAGAGGTAAGTTATTGCCCCACGAAACCTCAACTGCAAGTAACCCCCATACTGATAATCTGTCCTTTCCAGAATCACACCTACAAAGTGCTGCAATCTTTCCTTCGCCACGGGAACACTATCACGGAACTTATCCCACCAGTCCTCCCCGTGCTTAGGTTACAGCGTCCGCTATGGATCATCGAGAGGCCCTCTTCGGGGGAGGGAATCGGAGACCTCTGCCTGGTCGGCAGGTTCAACCAGGGCGCCCGGGAGGCTACTCTCCTGTCCCACCGCGACCATCTCGAGACGATCCGCGTCAGCCGCAGTACGATAACACGAGGTATTATGACTCCCCACCGCCTAATACCGGAAGGGATGCGTATCGGCAAGAACCCCCACCGCCTGGATATTCTAAACCGGGCGCATACGCCGGTCAAGCTCCGGGTGGTCAAATAACGCTCCATGTCGAGAAGAACAAGGATCAAGATAGCAACATATGTTATGTCTCGGAGCAGGACTTCCCTCGCCGCCCAGGTGAATATCTATACCTGTTGCTGGGTTTGCAGGGAGGTGTTGTGGTTACTGCTCAGCCCGCGCCGGATGTGCCATCCGGGGAAATTCGCATGAACAAGGCCCAGCGAACGTGGTGTCAAGTTAGTGACCGACCCATGAGACCTGAAGATTACTTCCCGGCACAAATGTACGATGGGCCGAAGTCTCCTTTGGCCAGTGTGGATATCGAACTTGAATTTGCTTCCAAACCTACATCGGTAGTTGCTCCATTAGATCAGGATGACCTCGAGAACGTCTTCCTATCCCGATTCCACCATCAGATCCTCGCCCCTGGTCAACAGGGCATGCTTTCATACTCGTCATACTATTTCAAGTACAGAGTCAAGGCAGTTCAGGTGCTCGATCCGAGGATGGAAAAGTCACGAGAACCAAGCAGCGACCCTTTACAGAGAGGCTTGGTCAGCAACCAGGAAAGCACGAAGACTCTTCTAAATTTCTTCCCCGTTCCTCCGGTGAAACTAAAGGGCTCGCGGAAACGACCTGCTGCCAATGCCATTCTGCGCCCTGATTTCAAATTCGCCGACATGGGGATCGGGGGCCTAGATGAAGAGTTCAGCACTATCTTCCGGCGTGCTTTCGCGTCGCGAGTCTTTCCCCCGGGCTTGGTTGCCGAGATGGGAATCTCCCATGTGAAGGGAATCCTCCTTTACGGCCCTCCGGGAACAGGCAAGACCCTAATCGCTCGACAAATCGGGAAGATGCTTAATGCACGGGAGCCGAAAATCATCAACGGCCCTGAAATCCTGAACAAGTACGTGGGTGCCTCAGAGGAGAACGTCCGAAAGATGTTCGCAGACGCCGAAAAGGAATACAAGGAGGTGGGCGAAGACAGCGGTCTGCACATCATCATTTTCGACGAATTAGATGCCGTTTGCAAGCAGAGAGGCAGCGGCGCTGGAGGAGGCACAGGTGTAGGCGACAGCATCGTCAACCAGCTACTCACCAAACTCGATGGTGTGGAAGCGCTGAACAATATTCTTCTCATTGGCATGACTAACCGGAAGGATCTGATTGATGATGCCCTCCTTAGACCGGGACGTCTTGAAGTGCATATGGAGATCTCTCTCCCCGATGAGAATGGCCGTCTACAAATTCTCAACATCCATACCGCCAAAATCAGGAAAGCTAACAGGTTAGCTAAAGACATCGACTTGAACGAGCTGGCCCGCTTGACAAAGAACTACTCGGGTGCTGAGCTTAACGGTCTCGTTAAGGCTGCGCTCTCATATGCATTCACCCGGCATACAAAGTTGGGCGACGTCACCGGTGTGATGGGTGATCCCGAGGATGTGATGCTGACTAGAGATGACCTGATGAGGGCGTTGGAGGATGTCAAGCCCGCCTTCGGTGTTTCAGAAGAGGAGCTCGAAAGCGCAGCACCCTATGGAATTGTCCACTACAGTCCTCATATCGAGTCGATTCTCTCCAATGGCCTCAGCTTCGTCGAGCAAGTCCGGACTCCTCAAAATGCTCCTCTATTTTCTGTTCTGGTCCACGGACCCCGTGGGGCCGGAAAGACGGCTCTCGCTGCCGAAATAGGATTGAAATCCGAGTTCCCATTCGTCAAGCTGGTACGCCCAATCGACGTAGGAACAAACGAGGGCGCTAAGCTTGAATACCTGCGCCGTACCTTCGCGGACGCCTACAAATCACCCCTTAGCATTATAATCCTGGACAGAATTGAGACGATCATCGACTGGAACCCGATTGGACTTCGATTCTCCAACGCCGTAGTGCAGTATCTAAGCTCCGTGCTCCAAACCAGCCCCCCGAAGGTATGTTGGCAATCCTTCTTTTCATAGTTACGCATGACTAATTATCTTTAGGGGCGACGCCTCCTCATCGTTGCGACGACCAGCCAGCGGTCGATGTTGGATCAGCACGGGGCGCTCGAATTCGAAAGAGAAATCGCGGTACCAGCCGTGAAGGATCTCAGAGAGTTGCATGCCCTCCTGTCCGCTACCGGGAAATTCGACGACCCGGCAGACATCAACGCGGTAATCGATGAGCTGCGGTCCATCACCGGGTCGGAGAACGTCGGTATAGGGGTCAAGGCTATATTCTCGGCCGTAGAGACGGCCCTGGTCCGGAGGGATCAGCCCCTTGCTACCACCGTGGCGGCGGAGATCAGTGAGATTATCGCGACGAGGAATCCGGGTGGGCTTTGAGGGGTGTAATGTAGCATCATAGACTCGTTTCTTAGACCGCGGAGTTCAAGCACATACGCCGTGTTTGGCGCGCACTGCGCAGAGGGTTACTCATATATTAGTACGGTGCGCATATTCCTAGTATGAGTGGTGTTGAAGTGGCAACTGTGTCATAACGGCCATAACCTGATGCTATGAAGTTCATATCATATGCTGAATACTGGAAGTAATAGCAAGAACTACCGAGAAAAGAACCTTGTGGTCACGGCGACACCTGGACCACTACACTAAATGCATTGTGTCCCAAAAGGATATAACATTCCAAGCCTCTGACTTGAATTCTAAGTGGTCCTATAAGGGGGACAGCACCCAACCGTTTCGCCAATGCTTCCCGAGTCAGGCCATAACCTGTGAGCTAATACCCTGGCTCCGATGCCCAGGATGGGGTCAAAGATACCCAGCACATCGCCTAGTCAGATATGCCAACGTCTAAATAAGTTTCTCGGCGTAATACGCAGTAGCCTTAGGGCGTGTCAGCTGCCGTCCGCCCCAACCTCATTAGCCGCCATAGGCTAACCATTTGAAGTTTGGCGGCGTATAATGCATTGCCTGAAATCTATCTGTCACGACGACGGGGGACACCATTTATACAGTGTGTGAATCGCCCATATACAGGCAAGGCGGTATTATTCGGTTGTCGTTCCGCCCGAACTTTAGGTACAGTACGTAAACTTTCAGAATCCGATCCCTCTGGCCCACCCCCGGCAATGAGTTATCTAAAAGTTGGTCTGCTTGTGGGGGGTCTCCACAATTCACTCAGCTCAATTCGAAATACCCAACTAACAACAGCTAGCAGCGAAGGCCCCGCTGCACGCAAAACGATCAATTTTCAATTGGTCCAAAATTTTAAGCTACTAGACCATCTTTGGATTAGAGTTTACACTAGCCGTAGTAGGCTGGGGCTAGCGACAATTCAGCCGTTTCCAACGCTCGAGAGCAGCTGAAGCTGAAGTAGGGGAGATTCAGAAGGATTAATGAACATCATTGGTCCGGACCCCCACAACTAGGTGGTGCTGAAAGTTTACGAACTGGCCCTTACCTTCCAGGTGGTATAAAGCCACATGCCTCGTGGCCGCGAAGGTGTAGCGAACACATCTACAGATGATCTATACCCTTATCCAAGGTCCATTTCCTATACTCGAATATAATCAGTGTTGATACCCAGACCTCTGCAATTGATGTATTCTCGAGTGCCCAATTCAGATTTTGAAGTATATAATAAGGTTTCAACCTCCTCCCAGTTCCCCTGAGAAATATACCCTGACACCACTCTCCTAGGCGGTAGCATGCGTGATTACAGCAGATAGCGGGATAAAAGCTCGGATCACAACAGTTTGAGCGCCCTTTTCAGTCTTCTTAGAGAGCAGTGCCATCACGAAGTGACTGTCCGCAAGGTATAAGTTTCTACTCTCTACACTTCCCCCTAGCCTTCATCTCATAGCTTCAATCACATGTTAAAGCAAACTGGAATATTAGATTTCGTATGAAACTCTATCTGGCGGGGATCAATGAACTAAGGAAGACAGGTAATGAAAGCAAACTCTTTAACATATATCGCATCTCGGTGAAGTTATCTGGTGACCCACAATACGCCGCGTTAGCGAATCATATCACTTATAGCGACGGACAAGACCGAAAAGATGGTGCCGCACGATTGGCTATAACGGCAGTCTGATAAATGCCCTAGACGGTCTTTGGCTCGCCGTCTGCATGCTTCCCCTGTGTTTAACTTCTGATGGTCTTACTGTGCTACTACTCCCCAGCTATAAAGAGTGAGTCTATGACCAGTGCATCGGGCTCAGGTAGGAAATCATACAACCTACCATTCGCGTTGTTCGTCCTCGCCTACGTTCTCTCCTGGAAAGAAAATTCGTATGCCGCCGTAGCTGTGGAGATAGGTATGTAGGTATTAATGCTAGCGCCAAGTCCTATCTCCCCGTACAATTCACTCCTAACCGAAAACGAGAGAACGCCTCCAGCCTTACGAAGAAGGGTCTATTGAAGAGTCTAGTTGGTCATAGCGCATTAGCTCGACTTACTGCTGATCTGAGGTATGATTGTGAATACCTACCAGGTCTCTGCTCGCCAGAATATGAGTGGCTCAGTGTTGATTATCACTCACCTATGGAACGACTGAGCCACCGTGACACGGCCAAACCGTTTAATACATAAATAACGCCATGGTGTGTAATAGGAGCACCGGGCCTTTTCATCCGGATTATCCAAGCAGCACCATTGGGTTGACTCCGCACCGCGACAAGCGATAGGCGGCTCTGATATTGCGACTAATGATTGTCCGCCCGACAAACGAGTTAACGAGCACCGGAGCAAGGTACTAATAAGTCGATTCCCCATGTACCTGGCTAATGGCTCGGGATAACCGAGTCGTTTGGAACAATGTGCTCGCCAAGCCAAGAGAAACTGGAAGATCTCTATGAGCGTGGAGAAGCTGCAACATTAGAAGCCCCTTCGGAAACAGCCGTGTGGCAGAACGACGAATCGTCTTTCAACCTTTTGAAAGATCCCGACAACTCCTTCGTAGTAATAGCCTCGGCTATGTCCGCAGATCGCTTCGATGAACCAATTGCGTGGGCTGATAACGGGAGCCAAGCGCTAGAGGATGCCCTGCGAGACGAACTATACTTTCCTGGACTGTCACACACAGTGAGATACCACGCGTACCCCGTACCCTTCGACGACTCGGGCGCTATCGGCGCTCTCACCTAGCCAGCATCCAACCGACCAGGAACGCTAACGACAACTCATCACCAGTTCAATCCTAGCACCGCAGGCCCTGGTAGCTCTGCTGGAGCCAGTGCAACGAATCCTCCCTCCCCGGTACACGAGCCGTCCACCTCCACCCGTACAGATGTCAGCTACACCCGCGAATCGGGGACACCTCCCTCGCCCAGAAAGTCGCAAGGGGCTAGCGAGACCAAGGAAGGGGTAGAGCCGTTCGAAGACGCAGAACCTTGGCAACCTGCTGGGGCTAGTAGAACCCTTACCCACCGTGAGAGGAATCGCATCGCCGCCCACAAGTGCCGCCAGAAGAACAGACAGAATGTCGAGGAGTTGCAGCAGCAAGAACGAGACCTCGCCCAGCAAAACAAGTACCTCAACGCCCACCTCAACCATCTCAAGGATGAGGTCCTCGGCCTGAGGAATGAGATCCTGAACCACGGCAACTGCGACTGCGAACTCATCCAGAACTACATCGCCGAAACTGCGAGGAATTTGCGTCCTTGAGCGCTAATGTTCGTTCGGACTATCACACTCCATCTTCGGCTCTCTCTTAAGAGAACATCGACGTATTATATCATCGAGTGCCACCTCGGGAAGATAAAAGCGTAGAGGGACTTGGTGATCCACGGCTACGGCTTCCATGGACCCGGCTGCGGCTTAAAGATCGCGTCTCCGTCATCTCCCACCAATGAGGCGGGGGTTGACAATCATAATGAGGACTAGGTCTCTCACTTTGATTTGTATCGATTATTTTGGCAGCTCTCGGACCAAAGGGGTGTCATGAGAGACATATCGAGGGAAACAGGTTTGACCCGGATAAGTTTACGGTAAATGAACATAATGAGAAACGACTTCTTGACTTTTTAAGTGTAAGTTTTGTACCGTGGTCTGGGAGTTAGTTGTATGGCTAATAGTCTGCTTGGTTGGTTAAGCATGTGACGTCATGTTTTCTTCCCAACGTTGGGCAGCGTATCTTGGGTCTAATACCCTTCTGCCATTTTTGTTATACCAGAGCAAAGCAGGAAACTAGTACACAAAACTACGTATGCCCTGGTTTGGATGAAACTAGCATCCTAATAGGGCTGCGCCAGTGTGGACTAGGCCCGAGGACTATATGTTCATTGTGGAGGTTGATCTGCGTAGTATATGGGAACCGTATCCAATGCAATGACAATAAAGCGTATAAAAACAGTCGTCGGAGATTTTATAACATTATACTAGTATAGACTGGCTGATTATCTAGAGTATGGGTATATATTAGAACGGGTTTACATGCCTGTACGTCAGGTATCAGGTCGGATATTGATACCTTATTAAGATGGACATCGGCATTGGATTTGCTCGCGTAGATCCAGAACCACCATGACGTCCTCAGTGGCGAAATACTCCGCGTTGCAACATTGTTCTGCCCCTTGTGGACATCGACATATCGAATAATTAGTAGGCCCTCGGTAACCGGACCAGCATTCTTTAAGGATGCTGAAAGCTTTGCCGTGTTTGGTTGCTGGATGATCGGCACGGACGATCGGGATCATGATTGATATGAGACCAAGCTCTTTCCGTACGGACATCACCACGGTGCTAAGTATTGCTCAAGAGACGGATTTTCGTTGCTCTTGGGCGAAACGGACACCCATCTGCCAGGCATTTGATCGCTGACACGTCTCTAGGGTAAAACTGCGACTTCGCTACGTTGAAATCCTTAACAGTCATGGTGTATAGGTCAGCCGTCGTCGGTGCTCCGTGCCAGACGTCATCTAATACGCGAGGGCTCTATACAAACGAGTGGGTTGACCATGGATCAAAGCTAGCATCATCAGGCGTTGGCCGCCTTGGCCGGTAATATCCAACATCACTCGATACGCCCTTTCGCTGGACAAATTTCCGTACCGACAAGGAGCCTGCCACAGAAGACACCTGTCCTGCTATCTGCCTTTGTAACGACTCTCGTGCCTGACAGCACACTTGTATCGTACCTTTCCCTGGACTCTCGTCATAAACTGTAAGGAGTATTAATTTAGTCCCCACACACTAAACTATACCAGTAGTCCAAATCTAACATCGTGCATGACCAAACCAGACATTTATCCTCCGTTTGAAGTAGAAACACAACTTTAGAAAGAACGTGGTGTGCTTACAACCACTCTTCAGTGGCAACCCACCCCCTTCCCTTTTCTCAAATTAACGAAAGTACATTTATACCATCGAGGCCGCAAGTGAAATCCACATAACGTACTGTTTACTGGCGCCTCCTTTGTCACAGTATTTTTTACTACCCCTTTTTTTACCTCTGAAAAACTTAAGACTAGAACGTTTGTTAAATAAGTTCCTCGAACCACAAAATGCCGCCTTCTGTTTCTGCGATTATTCTAATAGTAATCACAAATCCATGGGCCTCGTTGCTCAGCTTACGGGAACCATCATCTGTCTTCAGTTTCTAAGGTTGGCATGGTCAGGCTTTCCCCAGACTACCCTTTGAAACCCAACCAAGCAGCTATATGGCAGTCAATGCTAGAAATGCATGTCAATGACGGTTCGGTAGGTTAACTCGATTATAATGAGCACCATAACCGCCATAATTAATATACTGCGTGAAGACACAGGTAGTTTTCCACACAAAATACAGATAAGTAGAGTTCCTTTTGAGAAAAGGGGGTTATCGTTGAACCCATAAGCTAGCATGCAATTCCCCACGATCCAAGATGATCAGTCCTCAATCGCGAATCTTAATGAAGCCAGTAAACTCCCCATCATTCAGGGGCCTTCCCGTCGCCGGGTTCTCGCTGCCCGGCGTCAGCAGCCTCAGGAAGTAGTACTCGCCCTCCTTGTTGTTCTGGTAGTTGAACCCCCAGGTCGTGACGTTCTCGGACCCGAGGAAGACCCCGGGCTGCCGCACGCCGTGGACGTCCACGTGCGCGTAGGGCCCTAGGTGGTGGTTCGGGTCCGGGAGGTCCGGGAAGCCGAAGCCGAAGGCGGCCTCGTTGGAGGTCCCGGCCGCGACCAGATCCAGCCACTTCATGCCGAGGGAGCGCATGTCCAGCTCTGCCTGGGGCGCACCATTCGCGCAGCGCATGCTGACTTCCTTCGCCGGAGGCGTGGTCGGTATTGTGAGCTGTGAAACGTAAGCCCTGAATGGGTGATGTAGCAGAGCCACACGTTGTCCCGGCTATCCACAGCGGCTGCTTTGACTTACGAAACCCCAACGAGCGCCGTCACCAATAGGGCTAGCGTACACAGGTACGAAGCCGAAGCCGTCGACATCCGTGTCGGTTGAATCAGCAACCGCCGACCACGGACCCGCTTGGCCTGTGGACTCATCATAGTTGGGATATGATGCACAGCTATGATCCAGAGGCTGCACGGTCATGTTGGAAACAGCGGAAGCGGTCCATGCTAGGAACATGGAGAGGGCTGCTGTCCCTAAGATTCCGCCGGCTTGAGACATGATTGAATCTCGGTGATGCTGGGTGAGTAGAAGCAAAAACCGACGCTATGGAAAGAAACGAATCCCAGTTCCTCCCAAGATGTTGGGTATCATATATAATAGGCGTCGAGGCATACCTAACGAATCAAGGCCACTCTACACCGCACAGCTTTGCCCACCCAGCTTTCGTCGATCTGATATCGGGTTGTCGGACGTCCTGTGATGAGCCTAAATGCCCTCGCAGGCGTATACGACCCCTAGCCAATGAGCGTGTCGTTCTGAATTGTCCGCATGCAACGTTGGCCGGCAATACTTCAGGTGGTGGGTTACTTGTATCGAAGCAGAACGCCGGTCCAGGCCGACGCTGGCAGCTCTAAGCTTCAACCCAGCGTACCATACATAAGTGTTTCATTCAAGCGGGGAAGTAGATATCTTCATGGCATACCCCTCGATCTGGATTGCTCTGAACCTGCCCCAAAAAACAGTCAAGCATGGGGTGTTATAAGATACCATAGCGCCCTCGACATCCATTTTTCGCAACTTCCATCAACGGTTACCAGATGTATCTTTGCGTACGCTGCATACGGCTGCTCGATTGGAGATGGCCGATAGGTGTGAAAACAAGTGTAACACTGCTCCCTGGGGTGCCCCTCCCGCCCGCTCCTCACCCACAGCCTCTCCCCACGTGGAGGTGGTTGTGATTGAAAAGTGTAATGATACCTGCACGATGCTAAATATGCTACGAGACAGAGGTTGGAGATTAAATATTGGGCTGCAAATAATGCTTTCCTTATATATATATTTTAGGTATTATTCAATAGGCATGATGCCGCTGCTTCTGGGTTAGACGTGCTCATCTCTAATGCGCCAGTTGTTAACACGCAGTGATTCGGCACTCGCATTAAGAGGCTCAGCCTTCGGGCCGTGGCACATTTTTATTTGTTACTGATTTGGGCTAGACTTTCTCGAAATTTTTCCATTAAGCTCTATATGCAGATAGTGATTGCTAGTTAGTAAATGGCAATGATCTACATTTGTACATTACTCCCGGTTCGAGGCTAGCCTAGCAGCTAGGTATTGCTTATCTTTTACACGGGCGCTGAGCCCCTGAGAGTCGATGAATACAGCGCTCAGACAATCACAAACTCACTCGGTGAAGACTTCACTCAATTCAGAGATGTGTTTTCATCAAGTTCATTACAATTATAATTAGGAAACTACGAAGGAATAACGCTGGCGGAGATATTGAGTCTGCGGGCTATGTTCATACTCTAGAGCTGCAGGCGGCCATCCGCGGCCATGCCAGGGGGTATCCATTCCTTCGTCCACCTTCTCGATATATGCATATTCCGGACCATATTGCTCAGTATGGGTTGGCTTAGTAGTCGTACTTGTAGCATAAGAAGGGACCTTCGGTATCGAGGATGTCTCGGACCCTAACGTCAGGCTTGATTCCGCGGCTGGTAAGGACAGTATCAAGCGTCAACGGCGGGCAGGGCCGGCCGTTCTGGCCGGGGGCAGCGCATCCGGAAATGGTAGTCCAGCGCCATTGCGCCTGGTTCTGCCAGGCCTTCCACATCCTGTCGACGAAGGCGTGGTGCATGAAGAAGATGGGGTCGCCGGGCGAGCCCGCTACCTCGGACATCACGGGACCGATACCGTTGTGGCCGTAGGCATGAGGGCCGAACTCGTTGCATTCTCTCATATCCGCGTAGGCAGTTCGCGAGTTGCAAGTGTTCACGAAGTTGCTGTTGACCTGCGCGGTCAAGTCCCTCCTCTCACCACGGGAAAGGCAGCGCTCCACGTTGGAGCTTCCGGGCCCGATGTGCAACATCTTGCCGGCAAAGGCCTATATACGGTTGTCAGCGATGAGTCTGTGCGGTTTACAGGGCCGCAAGGGGGTCTACTGACGCCATTGTTAATGCAAACTCCCTGCCCGTTGACGGCCTGTGGCAGGGAACCGAAGTATTCACTGGTGAACAATCCCGAGGCGGCAAAGTTGCCGGCATCCCGTGTCTCGTCCCACCATGGGAAAGGTGCGGTGTATCCACACTCGTTGCGCAGGAGTCTGCCGAAGGTGTGGACGTAGTAACGGTGCCAAGGCAGGAAAGACCCAGCCATGTGGACGTTAGCAGTCAGCTGCTGGTGCACCCACACGAGCTCTTCATATCGGTTTCGCGCTGGCGGCGCGAGACCGGTAGGGGGCTTGTCCATTCTTTGAATCTCAGGTCAGCAACCTCTTTGGGGAAAAGGGCAACAGCCGGGACGCCGCGACTCCGGCTCTCAACTTGCTCCACAATTTGGAATGAGTGGTTGTTGGGAACGGCTTACAGGCACCTGATCGCGTTGACAAAAGACTTCCTGTCCGCAGGTCTCATATTTCGCCATTCCACCCGGACGCGAGGGTTATCGCAACCCGGGGCACGCTCTTCAACTTCGGCACGGTCGGCAAGGCCGCTGAGAGTCATATTCGCTTCGGCCTCATCATTAGCGAGCATGGCCTGCATGACCTTGAAACCCGGATCATTGGCAGCTTTTGCCTGTGCCTCCTCTAGTGACATGGTTTTGAACATGGCAGTGAAAGGGACAAGTTCTGCGCGTTCAACTGCGGCGGCGGACACCGCGACGGCGCCGGAGAGGATCTGCGCTACAACGGAGAACTTCATCTTGACGGATTCCGGTAGTCTTGGCGTGCTGGGTGGTTGAGAGAAGATCAACGGGCCTCATCCCCTCTCGGGCTCAGGACGGATATATAGTAGTTGAGCATCTGGGTCCCACATTGCTGCTACGTGACCCTGAATGGCTCGTTCGAGTTTTTCTCGTTTGAATGTGGCGCCCGCTGAAATCGACCATTTCGATGCGAATGACCTCCCTTGTGAGCCATCCTCGGAATTCCATTTTCTTGCTTGGGCAGGAAGGAATTTGCGGGCCAGAATCAGCCCCTTGAAGGGTGTCCTCTAAGCCCCGTGTCAGCCCTGAAATTACCTGACTAAAAATGGAGACGCTTACCCAAAATTAGGCTGGAGGCTGAAGTAGAAACGGGTTAGCCTGGCAGGGGTGGTTGTAGGCTGCCATACAGATTCTATAAAAAAGCCCATGATACGAACTATCTAAGCGCGTATTCCCATCCAATTGGTAAGAGGTCTTGGAGTCTCCACGATTACGAGGTTTCCGAGTATCTGAATGATGCCAACTTCAGTCGATTATGTACTACTATGTAAGCACTCCCATCTGATGTTATTATATCGTGCATATATTGGGTCTGCCTAGACCTCTTTCCCCGAGCATTCTATACGGCGGAACACTCCTAGGGCTGAAATTGGTGTCTTGTGCCCCCATTGCTTCACCTACCTGGGATTAGCTGGAATTCCCATCCAGAATCCGTGAGTTGTTTGGATCTAGTTGAGCCACGCATGTATTGCCGTATGTCAATGCGGAAGTGCGTTTGTTCACCTGAAATCACCGTCTGGTGCATGTAATGAATGGGTGCAATAAGAGCGGTGAGGAAGGGCAAGTCAGCACGTCTCTAGTGCTGAACTTGGAATATTGGAATATTGACAGATCTCCCGCATGATGCTGCCGAATTCGGCACATAACAGTAAATAGTGAATCCCCATCATGAACTCGCTTATGCGAATCTGGGCCTCCGCCCCAAGCCGGTTAGGGCTAGGGGTGAGATGGTAGGTGGGTGCCGAAAATAGTTCGCACGGATGAAATAACGCCACATAAAATTATGATAGGATCCCCCTAAAAGGCAAATTAAAAAGAGCTTTAACCCAGGAGTCGGGTGATATAACTATTCCCTTGTTTTAACGAAGTTATTCATTTTTAATATTCAGCTTCAAGCCCGGTAGTATAGTTCTGTTTATGCCTCTCATGCGCCATTAATTTTTGGCATCGCCTGGATAGGCTCATGCACTAGGCCGCGGAGCCACCAATAACATGGCATCAAACCTAATAGTACTTACCTTGCAAACGCCTTGCCTCCACAGTCAGCATGGCTTATTTTAGCAATTTATGAATACGATGCGCCACACCACGTCAGAATTGTCGGCTCACTGGAATCCCGCATTAAGAATCATACTAAGCGTCGATATCAAGCCTTGTCGGTATTCCTCAAGCGGCACAGCTCGTCGTACGTGTGACGTTAGTGTTCGACAGTCCCCAAGTTCTTATCACCTAAAGTCCACTTGGCTGCTTTGATCGACCCAATAACCCGGATTAGTTGCATACAAAGCGCACGGAAGTCTTAGGTAGTTGCACGAAAAGTCTCAAGCCTTTTGCTCTATGATTTCTCCTTCGCTTTCCCGAAGCTACGGCTACTCTCCACTTTTGACATGCATCCGTATCCCATCCTCGATCTTATCAAGATGCGATATTGGTGGGCTGCCTTGGCGAGCCGAGCGTCCTTCCGAAGCGACGACTTGTTTCAAGGAGCAGCGGTACAGAGAGCAGTGCTGCCCACGAGTTGTGACGAACCAGGTTAGAGAGGTTGGACTCCATTTACAATATCTATCAAAGACCTTGAGCACACTATCCTCCCGTCCTGGCAGCAGCGGCACCCGATGTTTGGACGTTCTAGTGGAGATTGGGTAGTAAGCTTAGTAGTACTCGGAGAGCCAGATGACTGGGATTATGTAAAGGAATCTGGCTGGGAGAGACTAAATGCTACCCGGATCCGAGGATGACTAACAGCTCAGCAGAGTCACGAAAACAGGTTCACTTCGCACGAAAGCCGTGCGATATCGTCAGCGCAGCATGAATAAAATGGAGGCGGCAAGGCGGGAGAGAAGCTGCGTTCCAACGGTGGTACTGCGACGAACAGAAACGGGAAAACTCGTATAAAGATGGTCTCATCAGTTTCCCTGTTCTTAAGACCTTCTGTCGTCATATTGGCTTCCGGAAACCTGATTATGATGTGTAGTGCTATAACCAGCGCCGAAAAGCCCTGCTTACGAACTAGATATAATACGTCCAGGAGCTAGGAGTCCCAGTTGTCTCAGTTGGCTATAAGACAGGCAAGAAGTTGAAGACGTAGGTCATCGGCCGGAATCTCTTGGTATGACGTCTCCCCTCCCACCCAAAAATTATACGCTCCAGGTGGGGATGCAGAACATCGTGGTTTGAATTAGAGTAACCTACATTATATGGCTACTCAAAAGGGTCCTTTTGAGTATGAATGGACGTCAATTTGCCTCCCGTCTGTAGTGGAATTAGCAGGTTAGTTCGACAAGTGTTGGAAGGGGTTCCCAATTTTGCTCTTAATTGTCAAGAAGCAACGTGTCAGCCCAGGAGTAACAGGCTAGCCACTGCATAGAAATAATGGTTGGTTATTGTTATAATATTTAACGCCCGGGGAGCGGCCGCGTAGCGGCCGTTCCGAGTCTCCCTTAGGGCATAGGGGCGTGCTAGGCAAGGAATTATTCTTAAGTACATAATGACCCATCTAGCAGATTATGTCCGAAAATGTAATGCCTATACGGCAAGCCGAACTATATCCTCCATGCAGCCTGTTAAAAGTAATGCATAGCGGTTCTTATATGTTGTTATCGCAGGCCGTATAGACCGGTATCGGAGGCTTTGGGCCAGGTTCGTAACCGTAAGCGCCCTGCAGTACGTACGGTTGCGCATTATAATGAATTGGATAAGAACCGAAAACAAAACGTCATACTCCCTTAACCCCCTTTCCTCCGTATCGCCTTTTCCTCCTTCCGTTATAGGGTATTCGTTCCCTTACGGACCGACATCCGGTAGCCATCACCTGGCAACCGCGGCCCCCTAGGGGCCCGGTGCCCCCTTTATGTACTTGCCGTGCCTTCCCCCTTCCCAAAGGAAACCCTAGCCCAGTACTTGCGTAGTCTGCGGGGCCGTAGTCCCGGAGGCCACACTTGTCCAGGGTTCAGTTCCTTTGGGCCACTGCATAGAAAAGTGGCTCGACGAGAGGTTTTAGAGGTTTTGCGGCTCAGTAAGCATTAATCCCTTCCCTGGCCTTTCATATATCGGAAGGACTGGAGTGAAGCTCCCTATAGACACATTCTTCGGACTTCCCCAGCTTGCACCTCACAATAACTTATCTATTGGGAAAAGACTGTACTGGTGCTTGTAAGTATGAAGATTCATGGGAAACAAGTCGCGATTTGAATGATTTCGTTGAGGTGATCTGTCAATGTTCGTGCATCCACGGGCTGGTCATATTATTTAGCCCTTTTTCGAGGACGCATATTATGATGATAGGTACTAGTTTTCAATCTAGTACATATGTCGGATATTGTATCAGCTCTCTGAACAAGGGACTAATAGAGACATGTATATGCAGCAGGATCTCCTTCTCAAGTACCAATGTCTAATAGGCCGTAGGAAACCCTTCTCTAAGTTGAAGGATCAAAATGAGTGGCCACGCCACACTCAGAAAGTGTGGGGGGGAATGGAAGATTTTGGAAAATCTAAACTGGTGTATTGTGATGCTCATGAAGAAGTAACACCCTGATAGTCTAAAGTATGCATATTAGCCTTTACAACTTCAGAGATACGGCTTGATTTGCTCTTCGCTCCATTTCCAGAACTCCTCTGCAACTCCTGTGCCGCCCTCGGCTTTCGACTTGGACGAAACCACGAGATCATCCCTGATCGAATCAAAGCGACCCCAAGGTATGACTTAAATATAGTTAGCTCTTCGCTACATTATACAAAACTTAGGCAGGGAGAAGACTCACTCCATCCACCAGACTTCTCAAGAGTCACCTCCGGTGACAGTCCGGCAAAGAGTTCCGTGTATGCGCCGTAGACAGGAGGGTGCAGGACGAAGAGTTTCAGAAACATGCCCATTATATACACTTGCGAGCGAAATAGTTCGGAATCGAGGTTGCCGGGGTTCAGGGACATACTGACGATGCCGTCGTCCCGGTGTCGTTTCGCGAACTCCGTCGAATACAGATAGCTGCCGGCCTTGCTGACGCCGTACTTGGTGTACGTGTTTCTCTCCGAGTGGTAGTCCAGGTTGTCCAGCTCCAGACCCCCCGTGGGGCTAAGGACCTCCGCGGCCGAAGACGAGACCCAGACCACGCGGACGGCGCCCGCCGGCTCCGCCTTGGCCGTCGTCACGAGCGTGGGGGTCAGCAGCTTCGTGAACATGAACGAGCCCACACAGTTCACCCCGAGCTGCAGGTCATACCCTTGCGCCGTCCTGGAGCCTTGCGGCGGGGTCATCACCCCGGCATTGTTGAAGAGGACGTGTAAGCTGGTCTCCCGCGACAGGAATTCCTCGGCCGATACCTTGATGGTGCTCAGATCGGCGAGGTCGAGTTGGAGGAAGACCAGTTGCCCTTTGGACTGGGGAGTCCTTTCCTTGATCTCCTTGATGGCGTTGATGGCCTTCTCCTTGGACCGTGCGGCCACATAGACCTTGGCGTTTTTCGAGTACAGTATGTGGGCCACTTCTTTACCGACACCGGTATTTGCCCCTGTCACTATGTAAACCTGGTCCTCTCATGTTAGGACGCGCTTGACAATGCTATTACGGCTTCGTGTAAATGCTGGCTGCTGCAGCATCTTACCTTTCCATCGAGATCCGGCAGGTTGTTTTCGGTGAACGTCGGCGCCGGCGGGTAAGATTGTGTTGCAATTTTTCTTATCATATCCATTTTAGCGGGTCGATAGCTAACTGGGCAATTGTTCGATTATAGGAATCGTGCGAGAGGACGGAATGTAGTATTATAGTCAAGTGAAGATAGACGAAACGGATGCACCAAGCAGCACGGCGAAAGGATATAAAATAGTAGTGCCCCTGAAATGACGATACTTTCAAGGTGACCCGATGGGGAACATGCATGACCACGTAGATGCGGGCCTAAGATAGTAAGCATCCTTGAAGATTGACGATGCAGGTCTAGATCCCATTGGCTAATCCGGCTTTCATATGCAACTATGGGTTGTTGCAGAGCGAATGCGGAGCTAAGAGAGTCGCTTTACCCTCATTGCTCATGACTAAGTCTCGTTAACTCTCGGTGAGCGGCACTATATATACAGTCCTACACCGAGTGACTCCGTTACCAAGATAATCCCCAGCCCTTCCGCAGAGCCCATTGGTTTAATCATATAACTCCATGCTCTCGGAACTGGGCTTCGGTCCACTCCCATAGCTGGTCCACCTTTTCGTGGTCGTTCATCAACGGCCTCCCCGGGTGCTCTTTGGCCACTGGATAGTACACGCGGCCGCTGCAAACTTCTTCGCGGGGTGCTGTGCTAGCCCATAGCTGGTTTCGCACCCCCTCGGACACATCAGCGAGGAACATTTTCAACACACACCTGCCATGGTTAGCATTTCTGTAACCGCCAATGAGGCCCCTCGACGTTCTCTCCCTGAGAAAGCAGTGGAATGAAGAGACCCGCGAGGGGTGTGACTAGAACGATGGCCTCAAGGCTTGAGTGACGGTCTTGGCTTAGTAGGCACTCACTACGAAGAAGTCAGCTCGCGGGAACTACGACGACAGAGGTCTCTATGGTCGGGCGACTATATGGGCCGTGCTCACCAAGAAAAGCTTGCTACCGGGGCTAGTAACCCCGTCCGCAAGTCCAGTGTTCGCGTTGCCGGGATGGACGGCGACGCTCTTGATCTGCGGGTAATGTTTCGCCAGACCCTTGGTGAAGTATATGTTTGCGAGCTTGGAGTGTCCGTACCGGCCCCATGGACCCAACGAGTCCATATCCGTCTTCGCATCTTCAAGCAGCAGGCCGGAGGGCGGCGCGAACCACTCGTGTCCGATAGACGTGAGGTTGATGACCCGGACGTCGCTGTTTGCCTCCGCGGCCGCCTTCTCAAGGAGCGGCGTCAACAGCCTGGTCAACAGAGCGTGCCCAACGTGGTTGGTGCCGAACTGGATCTCGTAACCGTCCTTCGTGAGACCCGGTGGCATGGCCATAATGCCGGCGTTGTTCATGAGGATGTCGAGGCGATCGTTCTCGCCGACGAACTGCTGGGCGGCCTTCTTGATCGAATCGAATGATGCCAAGTCAAGCTCGAGAAAGGCGATGTCGGCATTTGGCACTTTCTTCTTGATCTCCGCGATCGCCTCGTTCGCCTTTTGCTCGCTGCGCGCTCCCATGTAGACCTTGGCGTTGTGCTTTGCGAACTGCCGTACGGACTCCTTGCCCAGTCCATTGTTTCCGCCGGTCACGAGGACGACCTTTCCAGACAGGTCTGGAATATCTCTGTCTGCGTTGAACTTCTGCCCGAAACCGAACATGATTGGGATCTCTTGGTCTTATTGGGTCTACATCCTGAATCATCGCGGCGGTAGCCGTTGCAATTTAAACTTTTTGGTCTCAATACACGTAGACCTGTTCACGGTGTCGAGCTACTGACGACAAGATGCAGGATCAATAACCGTTCATGCGAAGCCTTGTTCATCCACCATGTACTTGAAAGCCCGAGGGCCCGGCGGGGTGGGAGTCGACCCGAGAGCACGACACCGTGCCGGGGGTTCGACGAATCGTCTTACAGCATCACAAATCTCACTTTGCCTGAATCGGCATAGACCGAAGTGACCCAGGAATGCGATCAGTAACCGCATGCGATCAGGCAGACAGGACTAACGACGTACGACGCGATGTCCGTGTAGCTTACGCATATGCAAGTGTTCTAGGGGCGCAGTCGCTGTAAGCCTGGTGCCCTGCTGCGTGATCCTCCGGGTCTGTCTGTTGGTCTCGTTGGATAGATGCTTCATCCCATTGGCAATTTCGTCGAATAGGAATCACGACAGCTGTATAAGCAAGACTGATATATGTGGTTAATGTTACATCAAATGAGCGCCGACTTTTCCGGAAGCGTGATTAGAAATTTCACCCAAAGGTATACACGCCAGTAATAGTAGAATTATGGAAGCCGACCGGACTTGGTTGACGACTGTTGGCTACAAGGGGAGAAAAAAGACGATGCAAGCGGCGCATTCTCGGAGCCGTATAGAGAGAGAAATGGGGGGGCGGCGGTTTCAGACAATGTCAAAGAGAGATTCAGTTAACTCACTAAATGTGTTCCTCTTCAGTCTTCTCCAGCCAACATACACAAGCCTGTAACCTGCGATGGTATGTCCATGCTAGCCTGTTGCTAGGGAGTTCATACGAGAATGAAAGGTTAGATAAGATGATGTGATATCGAGATTAGTAGTCGGCGTAGTCTCTAGAATAAGGGATGTATCATTTTGCGAAATGGCCTGAGATTTTGGTACTTGTGCGCATTACGGCTTGTCTCTGCAGATTGCACCAGATCATGTTTGGCGCCCGTCTAAACTTCAACCACCTTCTCAGTAGCGAACCCTCTCGCCTGTGCGAAGTAATAGCCGTGCTGGTTCGAGTAGACGCGCCTCCCCGCCTCATCCATGAAGTCGCAATTGAAATGCGTGTGCCTGAAAGCCCAGACTTCACGTCACCGCTGCCGCGCTCACCGTCGCCAAAGCTGAGACCCGACCCTCCCAGCAGATCCGTGGCGAAGCCAGACGAGACTACGCTCCCCCCGGGCCGCGGGTCCGAGGCCCCCCCCTAA
>QJNZ01001119.1:0-25405 GCA_004155055.1 Monosporascus sp. CRB-8-3 | reverse complement strand
TTTTTTATTTTTTTTTGTTTTTTTTTTTTTTTTTTTTTTTTTTTTTTTTTTTGATGTTATCCGACAGCTTGGCGAACGTTTTTATTAGTTGTTCCATGTTAAAGTTGTCCGGCTAACTTACGTCTTTTCTAGACGTTATTTTTTTTTTTTTTTTTTTTTTTTTAAAAAGTTTTTTTTTTTTTTTATTTTTTTTTTTTTTTTTTTTTTTTTTTTTTCCAAACGTTATTTTGGTTGTCTCTAGTTCTTTTTGGTCCTCTTTGGTTCTTTCTAGGGTTTTTTCTCGATAATTTTTTTGTCGAATTCTTTCGGATATTACCGCGTTAACGAGCCCTCTTGCTTTTAATCGATAACGGCTACTGCGTACGTAAACGTTTTCCAAGCGATTAAAGGAACTTTAAAACTTTTTCCAAAGTTAAGCTTTTGTAAATTTCTTACTTTAAAACGCCTTTACGCTTAACTTACTATTTTTTTAACTTTTTATACCGGAACGAACGGTATTTCGAATATAATATAAAATATATAAATTAAGTTGTTAATCTTATTAAGAGATAAAACTAGAAAATGCTATTATATAGGCAAATTTAGATTATATTTTTTAGGCTATGGTTTTATGTGTCCTAATTTTAAGTTTCTTATTTCTAACTAGAAGGGGAAGAAGTAGCTAGATATAGCTATAGCTTCTTTATCCTTGTAATCTTAGGGCTATAAATTAAAGCCCTTTTAATTCCCTTAACGCTTTAATAATAAATCATTATATCTACTAATAATATTTTCTAAAATATTTAATTGAGATTTATTGTCGTAATTTAATGTAATAATTTTAATATTAAATAAATATCGTTTATTTATTAACGTAAAACCGATTAAGATTTCGAGGTTTAATTATTTTCGAAATATAAATTTAAAAATAAATTATTTTTATTTATAACTTTCTTTTTTATAAAAACTTTACGTTATTTCGTTATAGTTATATAATAATTTAAATTAAAGTAAAATAATAATTAATTATAAGAATATGGTAATAAAATATTTATAAAATTAATTAATCGGTATTAATATAAATGATATAAATTATAATTTTATTAATTCTATTAATTTTATTAAAACCGAGGCTTAAATAATAGTAGTAAATTCGAATATATTTTTTTATTAAATAAAATAGGGTTTCCATTTATTTAATATATATAATATTATATTAGATTATACTAAACTTAAATATTTTATAAATACGATTATCCGACTTTATATATTATTAAAGTATAATATAAAAAATTTATATTAAGATTATTTTAAATATTTATTTATATAGTAAATGTCTTTTTATATTTATAATAATAATTAAATAATATTATATTATATTTAATAGATAAATTCTTTTTTCACTTTTATAATAATTTAATACTACTTTTATAGTATTCAAACTTAATACTTATTTAAAAACCGTTAATACTAGTTATTATAATTCTATTTTTACTTTAATATTCTTTTTCGAAAATATTATAAGTAATAAATTTACTATTATATAGCTTAAATATAAAAATTATCGTACTTTTTACACTTTTATTATTATTTATCTTTAATATTATATTTTTACCGTTAATACTTCTTTTATTAAAAAATCGAATTTATTACTCGTTCTTTTTATAAATCTTTATATAATTCTTTAATAATATATAATAAATTATATAAATAAAAGTTCTAAGTAAATTTTAAAAATACAGCCCTTTATAACTAAGAAAATTAAGCTAGGATAGGACCTTATATAAATCCTAATATAAAACTATTTTATAATAATCGTTAATACGACCTAAAAAGAGTTCGTAACTTAATAAAACTAATAATTAATTTAAATATTTAATAATTATATAAGGTCGTTAGGTTCAAGCCGTATTATCCAAGCTAAGCTAAAGACATAAAATAATTATACCAATAATTAACATAATAAATACTTTACTTAGTATCTTCGAATACGGCAATTATTAATAGTTTTTACGGTAACGATAGATTGTACCTTAGTCGCAAAAAGCCTTATTCCAAAGCCGATTGTTAAGTTTCCGTAAATACGTAATTTCTCGATTGATATCGGCTTAGAAGGCTTATTTGCGTAATGTTAATAAGCTTCGACCTTGATAAACCTTATGCCTTTTACGGTTTAACAGGGGGAATTTCAAATAATGACTTAGAAGATGTTAAGCTTTTCGCGGTAAACCTTAAGTCCGTATAAGATGGCTACTTTGCAACCCTTTACTAGTCTTACGATTAAAAGTATTAGATATCAGCCAGGAAAAAGGGCTAGGAATTCCAGACCAGCCACCTTCTTCAACCTCAATTAATCTCAGGGCAGCCAAGTCCGAATATAAAGTCCCAGTACTCCGTACCTCCGGAATCTCAACGAAAACGGTCTTAATTAAATTACCCGACTTAAATAAAATAATCGGCCGAGCAAAATATATCGATATTTCCGTCGATATTAACAACTTATCCGAAAAAAATCGGGTTTTATTTTTAATTTTCGGATATAATTTAATTTAAAATGGCGGAAATAATCGGTTTTTATATAAACTTATGTTAAGAAATATCCGGCTTATAAAAAAATTATTGGCAAAATTAAAAAATAACAATAACAGGCTTAAAAACGTTAAAATTTAACTTTTAAATTAATACAAAAAAAACTACGAATGATAATTTATCCGGCTGTTTCGGATTGCGAAAACCGTTTAGAATTCCGTTAAAAATGGTTGTCGATAAGGGCATAACTAGGCAGTTTATAAAGTTGGGGTTTAGTAAAGCTTAGCAACCGATAACATAATTTATTTATTTGTTTAATTTGGTTCTATAGTTACGTCTTCTTTAAGGAGAATATTTAATAATTATATTAGCAATTTATTCGACCTTCGACGGGTTAATAGTTTAATTCCCTTAAAGAATATATTTTCTAAAATAGATTAATTACTTATTACGGAAATATTATAGGACTTTTATATTTACTATATATCAAATCGTACCAAAAATATATACGTATTAAAATATTTAAAAAGTTAAAAAACCGAAAAAATCAATTTAAAATCGCGCAAAATAACGCGTATAAAATAATTATACCGCTAGAAAATAAGGGGATAAAACCAGAAATAAATCGGTCGGAAATTATAAGTTACACTTAAATCTTTTATTTTCGCGTTAATTGGCGTTACCTTAATATTATAATAGGGCTTTTATCAGCTAGCAGGGGGTATTAAACGCACCTTATATACGGAAAGGCTCCCTTTAATCGGAAGATATATATTCCGTTACTAGGCTATATAAAAGCTGTACGCGTACGAGAAATATACGTAAGTTAACCTAATACAACAACATAATTAATATCCTCTATATCTAATAATTAAAAGTTTTATTCGCTTAATTTACGTTATTATTAATTAATTAACTGTTATTAAAACAATATAAGCTATATATTAGTAATAATTATTCGTATATTTTATTAATTACAATAACAACGGTATTATTAACGTTTTCCGTTATTTATAATAAACTTAAGAATTAAAATCGCTTTAAAGGCAAATTCCAATTTAAAGTATACGCGCTTAGTATTTAACGTTATATCGATCTTAATTAAGATATTTTATAGCTTATCGAACTTATAAGACCCGATATAACTTCGTATCCGAAAAGACAAATTCGCCATATAATACGAAATAATATATTAAACGGCTTTTTAATTATATTTATATTTTCCGGAAGAACCGTCGAAGAAATCGATTATACGAACTATCCGATAAATACCTTTAAGATAATTACCGAAAGTAAATAAGTTTATATTTAGGATTTCGCGACGTATATTTACGAAAATCGGAAATACGAGACCTTTTGCAAAAAAATTAACGATTTTACAAAATAGGTCTTGGAGTTAATATTTCCAGCAATTAAGAAAACGAATTTTTTTCTAGGAAAGAACCTGCGGGAATAATACGCCAGTTTAGTTAAATCCGGTAAAATATACGATAATAAGCTTTTAATTAATACGTAACGGAAGTATTGCGAAAAGCTAAAGTAAGCCTTAAGGTTAACGAAAAAACTAAATAAATAAATTATAAAATAATAAAAGGTTATAACCTAAAAATAACGACATAGGGTCCTAAAGACGAAAATACCGATTATATAGGTTAACGATTTATATATAGCATTAGCTTTTATTATCGGGATATAGATAACGACTTTTTAAAAAATAAGGAAAATTAAAATCGAAAACGGTATAATTAATTACCAGGAAGTAGCGGCTAACCTTTTCGATTATTAGACCATAATTTAGTTACCGTTTATATTACGAAATATTAAAGCAGCATTTTCGACCTTTTACGGGATACCCGTAAATCCTTTTAATTAAGATAATCTTAATTAAAAAAAAACTAAGAATAACTTTTAATCGTAAGGAAAAACCCCAGGGCGTAAATTAAAACGAGGAAATCGTAAAGGTTTTTATTCGGACCGAAGCGGTAATAAGCAAAAACGTTAAAAGTCGGATATATAAGGAACCCGTTATAAAACGTATTTAAGTTTTTTTTATAGGTTTTTTTAATATTATTACGTATTTTTTAATAAAATTCCGGTAAAATTCCGTTTTAACGATAAAATAATAATATACGTTTAAAGCCGGATATTTTTTAATTAATTTTTAAAGGAAAAAATTAACCGTTTGTTAAAAGGTATAGAAAAAATAATTATTTAGAAAATAAATTAATTTTTAAAAAAAATAAAACGGGTTTTAACGTATTTTTTAATTTTTAATTAACGTAGTACGATAAATATTACGTTTTACTTTTTAAAAAATTTATTTATTTTGAACTTAAGGTTTATAATATATATCTTTAATTTTATTAACAAGTTTTTAAATTTTAGATAAACCGTATAAGGCGACGGAATATATATAAGTAATAACTTTATTTCGATTAAAAGGTACGGAAAGGTTAATGTAATATTTCAAAACTTTAGCAGTACGAAAACGTTACGTTTATATAACGTAACTTATTACGAAAACTTTATATGTAACCTGGTATTTTTCCGGCAGTTCCGGAAAAAAAAGTACTAATAAGATAATTAAAAAATTAATAATTTTATCCGAAATAAATATAATTAAGTAATTATTACGTTAATAGATAAATTTAATTAATTTATTATCGAAAATATTAACGTAATAATTATTTATGTAATTTTTGTAATTTATAAACGTAACGTTAATTCGTATATAACGAAATTATTACGGACCGGTAACGGTATTATATAACATCTAAAATTAAGATATTTTGGGTTCGAAATAATCGCTTAGTTATAATTTTATATAAAAGGAATACGTTTAAAAGGTTTTATAATAATCGAATATTAAATATATAGCAAAACGAAAGTTAAGAAGTAAATACGCCGCGAGCTAAAAGAAAAAGTTTCCCGATTAAAATAAAAAATCGTTATCGACTTTATAAATTTCGAAGAAAACCTTAAAAAATATAAATACGTTATATTTGCGATTAATAAGTACTTAGGTTTTATTTAGGATATTTATTTTAAAAACCGAAAATAAAATATATTAATTATAACGTTTAAATATTTTTTAAAAGTTTTAAGGAATTAGGATAAGGTTTTTCTATAAGTAATCGAATGTAATAACGAAATTTTGAAAAATTATTAACTTTGAAATATATTATAATCGCTTTTTTTAAATATTAAATTTAAACTTTTAATATTATATACTTAGGTTTAAAACGGGGATATAAAACGTTTAAGGGGTATAATTAAGGAAAAAACGATTGCGATATAAAATAGCGTTAAATTACTTTCGTTTTTAATTATATATATTTTTAAAGCAGTAATATATCTATATAACCATATTTTTAAATACGTACTTTTTTAATAAAGCCTATATAAGGTTTATTATATTTACTTGGTATATAAAAACGGTATTATAGTATTTAATCGGAAATTTTAATAAGTTTACCTGTAAATATATAATTATATAACTTATATTATAATAATTATAATTATAAAAAAAAATAAAAATTTCAAAAATTAAATTTTAAAATATAAATTAATTTTTTAATTAATTACCGATTTACGAATATTTACGAAATCTGGAATCCGTTAATTAATAAAGTTATTATTATTCGAAACGTATAATTTAACGAAAAGGCTATTTTTTTAAGTAATATTAAAAATTTAAAAAACGATTTTTTATACGTAATAAAAAAAAAGCTACAGAAATTATTCCAATAAGTAAAAATATCTAATTAAAATAATAATTATTTAATTTATATATAAAAAAAGGATAAAAACTTAAACGAAATAATTTAGTTATCGGTTAAATAAAAGAAATAATTTTAAAAAAGTATTAACGTAAAAAATGTACGGGATAAGAAAAAATAAATTTATTCGTAAAGGATTAATTATTTTTATACGACCATTATATTCGAATTATTTCCGTTTTTTAAATTATTACCGTTATTAACGTTTGCTTTAATAACTATTACAATTATTACGTTAATAAAAAAAATAAAAGTAATTTTAAGTTTTTTTTATATTGTTTAATTTAAAGTAACGGTAAAAAATAAAGGTATTTTATAGGTAATAAGCGTAAGCCCCTTATATATTCCGTATTAAGAAAATATTATCCGAAATAAATATAAAATATAGGAAACTGTATTTAATACAAAACGTTTAATTTTTTTTATAGGTACGTACGATAACCGGCCGGTAAATTACGGAAATTTAAGGAAATTAATTACCCGAAATACGCGTTATTTTAATTAAAAAGGTAATAATATTTTGGTATATAAAAAGGTATTAAAGTCGTAAAACCGGGTGTATAGGTGTAATTTACTATTACCGCCGTAAAGCTATAAAAAGCTAAATATATATCTATTAAGGGAGATATTTCGTAAAGCCGAAAAGGTTTATTTATAAAGTTATAAAAAAATACGATTTTGGGAAATAATTAATTAATTTTCTGTTAAAAGGAAACAAATTTTAAAATATATATAGGTATACGTTTATAAGTTTAATAAATATAGCTGGTTGTAAAAATACAAAGTACGTCTTATTATACGAAGCGATTAATAGCTGAAAAACGTATATAGTAATATATACGTATTTACTTTAGCTAAAAAGTTGTTTAAAGTTTTAATCGTTATAATAACTAGGTTCGATTTAAAGTTTAAATAATATAACGTTATTAACGCCTTTGTTAACGTTAATTTACTTTATAAAATATATATAAAAATATTTCCAAGGTACTTTTAACGTAAAAAAACGTTTTTAATTAGGAAAGTTTTATATAATTTACGGGAGTTGCCGTTATTATAGCAGAAAGATTTTACCGGGACGCTTAAGAAATTAAAATTTAGCCCCGTTTTTTATAAATTTTGTTGTTTTATTTGTTAAAGGGTGTTTATTTTTTTTTTCGTAGATGATATTATCACAGTATATCGTAAAGAAGATTAAGACCTCGTCGATCAGTTGATTTAGTAAATTCGGGAACGGTATACCTTTATAAGGGGTAAGAATTTATAATGGTTCCTTAGTATCAAAATAATTAGAGATAAGTTTAATAGGAAAATCTGGTTATTTTAATCCGATTTCATAAATAAGCTGGTTAACTTAGTTCTTAAAGAAAGCTTAAATAACCTTTTAAAAACGTTTATAATTAACGTTAAGTTATTGCCGAATTTTAATCTGGCTTATCCAGGTTTTATTAATAAATACTAAAAGAAAATCGGTTTTATTTTTTACGTAGCGATTAATACGTAACCCGATATATCCTTTGCCGTATTCCGATTTGCCCGTTTTAACCTAAACCTTAGCAATATATATTATAAAGTTATTAATAAAGTTATATTATATTTAATCGGGATTAGAACGTTAACGTTATAGTTCGGAAACGAAGATTTATTAAATACCTAGAATAACGCTTTTTTTACGGATAATACGGTCGATCGAAAAAGTTTTTAAGTTTACGTTATGAAATTATTTAAAAAAATGATAAAATAATAAGTAAATAAATAAGATATAATAATTACTTTTATAATAAAAGCGAAGTTATTATCCTTTATATAAGTTGCAAAAAAAACTTTATTTAGCTTTTAATTAATTAAAGAGCTGGGAGTTATCCTAAATATTAAACCGTTAAATATATAATGCGATAATTAACAGATTATACGGCTTGTTAACGCTGACGTCACCTTGTTATAAACGAAGTTACGGTATGTAAATATATATAATTACTGGTTATAAAAAGCCGTAAAAAAGGATTTGATTAAAATAAACTATACGTTTATAAGCGATATACTGGTTGATAAATTAATTAAAACCTTGTTACGCAAACTGTTTAAGCATTTTAAAAAGTAATTAGGACTAATAGATATTACGGAAGCCCTTAAGTAGTGGAAGAACACCTTGCGAGTAATTTTAAAGGAGGAATTGGCTGATTAGAAGGATTTAATCGCCGGAGGAGAGGTTAAATAGAAAGCTATGGTTTTAAGAAATGATAATATGTAACGATTAACGTTATAAATGCTTTAAAGCGTTAAGGGGGTATGTTAATTAGCAGGGGGTGTTAAACGTACCCTATATACGGAAAGGCTCCCTTTAATCGGAAGATATATGTTCCGTTATTAAGTTATATAAAAGCTGTACGCGTACGAGAAATATACGTAAGTTAACTTAATACAACAATATAACTAATGTCCCCTATATCTGACAGCTTTTTCCCCTAGCCTTAACTAGATAAAACTTAGTTAAAAACGCTACTATTAAACGTAGCAAAGTACGGGTAGTTATTATCAGGTAAAAAGATCCTATATAAAAATCCGGTCGTACGGAAAGGTAACGCGGTAACTTTAAGGACCTAAGCCTTTAAAGAAGGGAGTAATTGTAAAAATACAGCCCTTTGTAACTAAGAAAACTAAGCTAGGATAGGACCTTATATAAATCCTGATACGAGACTGTTTAACAACTGTCGCTGATACGACCTAAAAGGGGTTCGTAGCTTAGTAGAGCTAACAATTAGTTTAAATATCTAACATAAATAATAGGACCGTTTTTTACTATTTCATTATAAGAGATTTTAATAAATTATTTATAATATAATAATTTAATTTAATTTATTTATTTCTTTTTTACTTCACGAAATTTTAATATCTTATAAATATACGTATTATATATGGGCTTATTATAAATATTATATTTCCGTTTTTATTTAATCATAAAAGTTTTTATCTTTTAATAATAAATAATATCTTATTAAAAAATATGTTATATTTAGACTGTTTTAACTATTATTAGAAATATAATTTATTTTACGAAAATAGTCTTTTTTTAAAAAAAAAGAATTCCTGTTAATATAAAATCTTAAAGTTATTTTATATTACAAGTAACGTATTATATAAGCACGCGAAATATATAAGCGAGGAAGTTAATTCTTTAACTTTAATTATAAATTTTTAACGCTAATAATATAAAACGTTTCATAAAAAAGCTAGGATAAATTTAACTATTTAAGTTAAAAAATAAAACCCGAAACTTAACTTTAAAAAGTTATATTTTATATATAACGTCCCCGAATTTACTTTAAAACTCCGATATTATAATTATTACGTCCGAACCGATAATATCTTTAATTCGCGAAAATTAACGTCGATCAAAGAACAAATCTATTATTAACCATATTTTTAATTTAAATACTTAAGCGTTTTTATGCGGTTTTAATATATTAAAAATATAACGAATTTATTACTTACTTACCGCGTTATAATACATATTAGAATTAATTAAGCGTTTAATTTTATTAAACGGTAAAATAGAATTAAAACGTATTTAAATCGAAAAAAAAAAATAAAAAAAATTAAAAAAAAATTATATAAAAGTTTAAAGGTATATAAGGTCGTTAGGTTTAAGCCGTATTATTTAGGCTGAACTAAAGATACAAAATAATTATACTAATAATTAATACGATAAATACTTTACCTAATATTTTCGAATACGACAACTATTAATAGTTTTTACGGTAACGATAAATTGTATTTCGGTTACGAAAAGCCTTATCCCGAAGTTGACTATTACGTAATGCCGACAAGTTTCGACCCTGATAAACCTTATACCCTGGTTTGGCAAAGGGAATCTCAGACAATAATTCAGGAGATGTTAAGCTTTTCGTAATAAACCTTAAGTCCGTATAAGATAGCTGCTTTGCAACCTTTCGCTAGTCTTACGACTGTAAAGTTAAGGTTTAATAAAGCTTAGTAACTAATAATACAATCTATCCATTTGTTCAATTTAGTTCTACGGTTACGTCTTCGTTAAGGAGAAAAGTTTAAAGGTATATCGTAAATAGTTTAAGTTTGTTCGGATTATAATTATAAAATATCGTATTTCTAAAAAAGATATTTATAATTTTAACGAAATCTCCCTAAAGGAGACGTAACCATGGAACCAAATTAAATAAATGAATAGATTATACTATCGGTTATTAAGCTTTACCAAGCCCTAACCTTTTTACAGTAAGCCCCTATCGACAACTATTCTTGACCAAATTCTAGACGGTTTTTGCAATCCGGAGCAGCCGGACAAACTATCGTTCGTAATTCTCTAGCTTGTATCGAACTAAAAATTAAATTTTAAAATTTTTAAACCCTTTACCGCCTATATTTAACCTTTTTAGCAGTTCCTTTATATAGTCGATATTTTCCATTATAAAATTATCTAATTTTTAATTATTTTTATTTATATAAATTAAATTCTATCCGAAAATTAAAAGTAAAATCCGATTTTTTTTAAAAAAAATTTAATTAAACCGACGGAAATATTGATATTTTTAATATATTTTAAAATTTTATTAAATTTAAAAACTTTAAAAAAAAGGTTTTCCGTAAAGATTTTATAATTACGGAATACCGGTATTTTATAATAAAAATTACCCGGTATATTTTAATTATTTTAATTAATAAGGATTCGAAAAGTTATAAAATTAATCGAAATTAAAGATAGTTATCGTAAAACTGGTAAAGGGTTATAAAGCAGCTATTTTATACGGACTTAAGGTTTATTGCGAAAAGTTTAATATCTCCTAAGTTATTGCATTCCAGGGGATTTCCCCTGCCGAACTAGGGCATAAGGTTTATCAGGGTTAAAGCTTGTCGGCATTGCGTAAATAAGCCTCTTAGCCGACATTAATCGAAAAATTACGTATTTACGGGAACTTAATAATCGGTTTCGAAATAAGGCTTTTCGTAACCGAAACATATAATTTATTATTACCGTAAAAACTATTAATAATTGCCGTATTCGAAAATATTAAGTAAAGTATTTATTGTATTAATTATTAGTATAATTATTTCGTATTTTTAACTTAGCCTGGATAATACGGCTTAAACTTAACAACCTCATATAATTTTAACGAAATAAAGTTTTTAATAGGTTTTTTTTTAATAATAGGTATAGTAATTATAAATATCGAAAAACGTAATAAGAAAATAAGAAATAGTTTATAGTAATAAAAGTTCCTAATTTTTAAAGCTAAGCATTATTTTTATTTATTATTTTAACTAATATATAAATATATATAATTTTATTCGTTAGTTTGCTAATATCTTATTTCTACTCGATTTAAGAATTATTATAAACCAAAATAATTAAACGATAAAGAAATTAAATATAAAATAAACTAAGTATTTCGATATATACATTAAAACGCGTATTAAAAGTTCGAAACGTTTTTTTATTTTTAACGGTTACGAAAGTTATTATTTAATCGAATTCGAAGATTATTATAACATAAATAATATTATTATATTTTGTATATTTATTTATTTTTCTTATTAGTTTTGATTTTTCGACGTATTTTATTTTTTCGTCTTAAAACCCGTATATATATTATATATCATAGGTTTTATATAACGTTACGATATTTATATTATTAAGAAAGATTTTATCGCCGGTTTTTACGACGTATTTAAAGTTATTATAATAACTAATAATATTAAATCTGAATTTAAAAAAGCGGGATTTATTTTATTTAATTTTAATCGTATTTTTTAAAAAATTAAAATTTTTAATTATATTTATACTACCCGTTTTTTTATTTACTTTTATTTATTTAGTTATATCTTTATTTACGAAAACTTTTATAAATTTTATTAAAGCGATTTAATAAAAATATAATTAATAAAAAAAATTAATATCTTTAAAGAAGACGTAACCGTATAATAAAATTAAATAAATTAATAGATTATGTTATTAGTTATTAAGTTTCGCTAAATTTTAACCTTTTCGCAGATTGCCTAATTATGCCTTTATCGACGATTATTCTTAACCGAATTCTAGACGGTTTTCGTAATCCGGAATAACCGGATAAATTATCGCTTATAATTTTTCAGCTTATATCGAATTAAAAGTTAAATTTCGAAATTTTTAAGCTTTTTACCGTTTATATTTAGTTTTTTAATAGTTTTTTTATACGGTCGATATTTTCTATTATTAGGTTATTTAATTTTTAATTATTTTTGCTTATATAAATTAAATCGTATTCGAAAATTAAAAATAAAATCCGATTTTTTTTAAAAAGGTCGATTAAATCGACGGAGGTATTAATATTTTTAGTTCGTTTTAAAGTTTTATAACGTTTAAAGATTTTTAAAAAAAACTTTCTCCGTAAAAACTTTATAATTACGAAGTAACGTAGTACATAAGCGAACGGACTAAACAAGCGAGCGGACCAAATTCGCCCCACTTTTTATTTAAACAGCTATAACTTTACGAATTTAACATAGATTTCGATGTAACTTTATCAGGTTCATTATTGATAGATATACTAACTCTATATGAAATAGAAAATTAATTGGATTTATTTTCGTAAAGATATAAATTTTTATATAATATTTTTAAGATTAAAAACTTAAATAATATATAATTAAATAACATAACGAAACCTTTGTTAAATAATGTCAAATTTTATATAGCGTAATAAATAAATTCAAATTATAATGTAATATTTTTTTCCATTTTTTAAAAAATTAATTTACGGAGATATAAAAAAGTGGGTCGTATCTACTAGTAAAAAATACACTTTTATATATAGCTTACGTAATTTAGGCCTAGGATTTTTTCGAATTTCCTAGTACGTTATTCTTCAATTTAAAAAGGGATATATAAAGTTTTATTAATTTTTATAAAGGTTTGGTAAAGTTATAAATTTTTAAAGATTCGATTTTATTATATGGGTCCGAACGGTCCGCTCGCTTGTGCGGTCCGTTCGCTTGTGTACTACGTTACCGGTATCTTATAATAGGAATTACCTGGTATATCATAGGATCGATTAAGGTTAAAAATAGTTGGTCTAGAGTTTCTAACCCTTTTTCCTGGTTAATATCTAACACTTTTAATCGTGGGACTAGTAAAGGTTATAAAGCAGCTATTTTATACGGATTTAAAGTTTACCGCGAAAAGCTTAACATCTTTTAAATTATTGCCTTTTAAAAGATTCCCCCTACCGAACCGTAAAGCTAAAGGGTATAAGGTTTATTAAGGTTGAAACTTATTAGTATTACGCGATTAGCTTCGGGATAAGGCTTTTCGTAACCGAAACGTATAATTTATTATTATCGTAAAAATTAGGTAAAGTATTTATTATGTTAATTATTAGTATAATTACTTTATATCTTTAGCTTAGCTTAGATAATACGACTTAAACCTAACGATTTTATATAAAAAAAATAAAAATTACTAAAATAGGTTGCCGATAAAGATAATTACATTAGTTAATTTTTAATTAAAAGTAATTTATTACTTTTATATAAAATTACTTTTTTTTAAAAAACGGTTATTTCCGTAAAACGAATTACGTTTTTAATTAAGGCCGGTAAATTAAAAATATACGTTTTTAAGAAAAAGAAATATTTATTATAAAGAAATAAGTGTTTTTATAATTAAAAAATGGGGTAATAATATATAATTATAATTAATAAAGATTAAAAGTAATTATTATAAAAAAACGAAAATATAATATTAATAATAAGTTCGGATATAATATACGTATTTATAAGGTTATAAAGACATTTAATAACGAAAAATTTAATTAGTTTAAATTAATTAATTACGTTATAGATAATTTATTTTAATTCGTTATTACGAAGTATTAAAAAACGACTCGCTTGCTTATATAGCTTACTTGCTTATATAGTACGTTATATTTAATTTAATTATTTTTATTAAAGAATTACATTAATAATTCCTAGTTTTCTTATAAATAAGAAACAGTTAAAGTTAATATTAATATAATTAAAACTGTTAATTTGGAATAAAGATTATTAAAATTAAATAAACTATATATGTCGTATTCTAATATATATACCTCTTACGTAACACGACAGAGCTAATATAGCCACTAGCAAGTGAACCATTACGCGAGCTATAAAACTTCGTATGGCATGGCTTCCTTTGCGTCTACATCCGTTCTGAATACCTATATTACAGTAGTCATGTGGTTTTCTTACATCCCATCTCGGTATTCGTACACAGTTTACACGGCTTCACATCCCATCTCGCCTAATGATCGTAATACGGTTGAGGGTTCCAGGTCGAAGCGTTCGTATCACCCTTGGCTAGCGTGGAGGTATGATGTCCGCCCGCCTTAGGATTGTCTCCGGGCATCTTGTTTTGATTGCGGAGATTCGAGGCATCAGTCGTACCAGCTGTGCTACCTAGAGCGTCTTTGGCTGGTTTCTAAGTCAGCAGATGATACACATAAACGGATAGAACGGTCTTATTTACGAGCTGCTGCTTGTCGCGTCTTCTCGACGCCAGCCATGAACTTCTCATTGGCTTGCTCGGTTCCGGATGGCCGCATTGTGGCTTTTGTTCTATTGCAGAAATCTTCCGGGTCCGAAATTGAGAGACAAGTGTAAATGATGTTCTAGGTATCGGATTGGCAGGATCCGGTTACCATCTTGAGGATGAAGTTGAAGTTGATTCTCCTTCCAATAGCCCTAATTATCCCTATGGAATCTCCCCATGAGAGATATGGCCGTCATAAGGGGTCCGGATACGTCATGATGACATATATCAATGGCAATCATAGGTATCTTTTATTGAACCAGTGATAATCCACCTTTATAAGACCCATAATGCAACTTTCACGTGACATATCATGCTGTGGGTGTATGCTTTGCATCCCTTTCTGACTCGACGGTCGAGGTCGGAAAACTCGTGCTCGTCGTCGATGTAGATGTTGTCCGTGTCTTGATGTTCTCCGCGCCTTGATGTTCTGGGGTAGAGTGGGCTGCAATACCTATTGGAGAAAGGAGGACACCCTCGCTTGAGCACCTTTCGCAGCTACTGGCGCAGGCTTTACATCTATCAGATAACGTTACCGCGATGATGTAGGAGAAGGACAACGAGCACGCGAGCTGAATATGCTTTAGACGTGGATGAATCCGGTGAAACCGGAACGGACGGCACCATACTTAAGATTGGTCTCGGGCTTCTTACCGAAGCCCGCCTAGCTCTGCGACGAGATGCGATTGCATTGCTCAGCTTCTTTTGATCCTCCGGCCAACAGACCGGACACCGGTTCCGCCCCGCCGGGACCAGGCGGGTACAAGCGGGCCGCGGGCTGCTTTTTCTACTGGTTTCCAAGCGGAAATTCTGCTCACATGTCGACCTCCGCTCCAGTATCTCTTCTGCATTGTTAAACTCGCAATAGAGATATCAGCTTCATTATATTCTGCTGTTAGACGGTTTCAAGCTCATTGATTGAGAACTGGGGTAATCCGATATCGGATACTTATCATGGCCTCCGATATGCCGAGCGGGTTCCCAACAGCCGCCCCGACGAAACCTACAAAGAAACTCGAGTACGCAGATGTAAGTCTCCATGACATTTTCCGATATGAGTTGGTAGCTTTATGATAGTCTAATGGCGATACATAAGGTTGCAGTAACCGCAACGGCAAAAGAGTTTGCCGGCTTCTACCGTAATAAGCAGTATCACCAACCGGACTTTGATGCAGTTCTGGACAGAGCACAGGAGGCAGGCGTCAAGAAGGTTATGCTTACAGGCATGTCCTTGGCCGACGTGGGCTTCAACCTCGACATTGCAAAGTCACGCCCAAAACAGTGCTTCGTCACCATCGGCATCCACCCCTACCATGCTGCCGAGCCAGACGCAGCCGAGGGGGGAGAAGATGCGTACTTCGGAGATCTTATCCTCAGCGTCAAAGACGCCCTGGCTTTGGAACCTAGTCCTCTCGCGGCCTTCGGCGAGCTCGGCCTTGACTACGACCGCCTCAACCATGCCTCCAGAGAGGCCCAGCTCCGCACATTCAAGCGCCAGCTCGACCTCGCCGTAGAGAACCAGATCGACCTGCCGCTCTTTCTCCACTGCCGCGCCGCGTTCGACGATTTCGTCGCCACCATTACATCCTACCTCCCCATGCTCCCGCGCCGCGGCCTAGTCCACTCTTTCGTGGGCACTTCGGCTCAGATGCAGACACTCGTCTCTCTCGGCTTCGACGTGAGCGTCAACGGGTTCAGCTTCCAGGACCGTGAGACCCTGGAAATGGTTCGTGACCTTCCGTTGGAGAGGCTGCAGATCGAGACTGATGCGCCGTGGGGCGAGATTCCTGCGTCGTCCGAGGTGGCGAAGCGGTATCTGACGAACGCGGGCCCGTTGCCGCCGAGCAAGAAGCGGGACAAGTTCGAACTTGGCCTCATGGTCAAAGGGCGGAATGAGAGTTGTATGATAGAACGAGTGGCCTTCGTCATAGCCGGATTGAAGGGAACCACAGTTGAGGAGGTTGCAGAGGCTGCTTGGAGAAACAGTGTGAGGATGTTCGGTCTGGGGGAAGCAAGATCATAGCCGTGAATGTACTACCATGGTTAGGCATATCAAGCGCCTCAAGTCACTCGCAGTTAAGATTGTGTTCGAGCAGCCTAGCATCTCATTGATGACCCTCGGTCACGGGATCCTTAACGTAGGGTTGCCTCCGCGAAATGGGAGAGGGTCCCCTATAACAGGAGTAGCCGCTCAACAGTGATTAGGTGTGATAATCCTCAGAAGCCTCGCCGGGGACAATTATTCCAGTTCTGGTATCTAGGAACAAGCCTAGAGTTAGAAGGCTAGTGGACGATACAATAAGTTTACGGCTTACATGTCAGCATCAGAGACCGCGGTTCCGGTGGTATGCGATGCGCAGATGGGTCAATTCCTTCTATTCATATTTTTTTTCCATATTCATTACCATTTCTAACCCGGACTCTTTCCTATCGGCAGCCAAACTCAAAAGCCCGCTCCTTAAGCGGGTATCCTGTAGTAGGGCAGCTCATCTCCCTTGTCAGCGGGAACAATGTTGAACGTGACGTACGAGTCGATGTTCTCGGGCTCGAGGGCGACAAACGCCAGGGCGGCGTTCTGCTGTTTCGTGCTGACCCGGAAGCTACCCGCCGGCAGGGTGACCTCGCGCTCGCCGACCTCGGCAGTGGCCGTGACACGTACGACGCCCTCGTAGTAGCCGCCGGCGAAGGACGTAGATGTTATGGTGTAGGTCTCGACGGTGCCGGAGAACTCGCCCAGCGTCTCGACCTCGAGGCCGCTGACGCGCAGGCGTTCTGCTAGGTCCGCCCAGCCGGCGGGGATAAGGTAGGCCTCAGGGCGGGCACGGGTCAGGTTGGCCGTCGCCGGTGTGGTGCTCCTGAAGAAGATCGGGGCCTGGACGACGGAGCCGTTGGTGGAGTCCACCATGGTGAAAGTGCGCTCGGAGAGCTCAGTGTAGTCAGTGATGACGATCTCGTCATCCGAGTTGATGAAGTCTTCGCGGCCGCCCTCGACCGTGTCATAGACCATCCCCGCATTGTCGGCCGCTGTCTGAATGACTGCTGTAGCCATGGTCAGGCCAGCGGCGGTACGGCGCTGGAACTCCTGGTCGGCCAGGAAGATACCACGCATCTCAATGAGGAAGACGATGGTCTGGGTCAGGCCCATGGCGTTGCGGCCAATCTTCGCATCGGTGCCGGCCTCATCGAAACTTCAGATACAGTCAGCACGCGAAGATACCTCAAGCGAACAGCTGAATAAGAAAATCTTTGAGTGGGGGGAGAATCCCAGGGCAACCTACGTGACGGTGTAGTCGGGGTCTGTGCTGCTGCTACCCGTGACGTAAGGCTCCCAGCGTAGGCCCGCGTCCTCCATGGAATCACCCATGTTCTTGGCAAAGAGCTCCTCGGACAACTTGCGGATGTCCTCGTTGATGTTCAGGTTCTTCGCAGCCGAGAACAGGCCGTCGCTGCCGTGGTTGTAGCGCCCGTACTGGGTAGTGGCACCGTACTCGTGCATGTCGGCGACGACGTGGGGGTTGAACTCGCCGAAGAGCTGCTTGATCTGACGGGTCTGCTCGCGCGCGAGCTTGATGTGGTCCCTATTGGGATCGAAGTTGGTAGCAAGCGTGCGCTGGAAGTAGAAGACGCCGTCGGGGTTGTAGCGCGGCAGGATGACCAACTCGACCTTCTCGAGGATCTCGGCCGCCCACTCAGGTTCGGCGTCGAACTTGCCCAGCAGAGCAAGCAGCGACTCGTCGCCCGCGGGCTCGTTACCGTGGGCGGCAGCCTGTAGCCAGACCCGCACCTTCTGGTTGGCTCTGCAGCGGCGGCAGGAGCCGGAGTCGGAGCTCGAAAGGTGGATGTAGGGGAAAGAGCGGAGTTCCTCGGAGGTAAAGTTGGCCGTATAGTAGGTCATGTAGTCATTCCTAGACACGATCTTTTCCATGAAGGTCTCTTGGTTTCTAGTTAGTATCCGGATTGCCAGCGGAGTGCGAAGTTTAAGGTGAGGGCGCCCACATACCCATGTCCTCATGAGAAGTAGGGCCCTGGGTGCCTTCAGGGAAGCCAGGCTGGCGACCCTCAGGGTTCAGGAAGTACGGGGAGTACAGGTCAACGTCGACATCTCCGAAGTTGGCGGCGACAATTTCAGGGTCCTGGCGAACAGTGACGTGGTTGTAGCCATACTGAGCGGCGCCGACCGCCGACAAGAGCGAAAGGCCAACTAGGCCGTTGTGAGTTCCGATCATTGTCGATTCTGGTGAATGATCGATCGCGCCATGCACTTGTCCGCTGTAACGAGAAGGCGAGCGGGCACAGCACCGAAGAAGTGGGCGACTGTCACCTTCTGAATCAGCCTCCTACATATAAACTTTCCAACCTGCCGCCCCCTCTCGTCCGCTTCGGCC
Source organism: Monosporascus sp. CRB-8-3 (assembly GCA_004155055.1). Taxonomy (NCBI): domain Eukaryota; kingdom Fungi; phylum Ascomycota; class Sordariomycetes; order Xylariales; genus Monosporascus; species Monosporascus sp. CRB-8-3. Next base: position 6,155 of record QJNZ01001119.1, on the reverse strand, counting down.
TTCATTGCCCGACAGGACAAGGTTTCCACCGCGTCATGTTATGTCAAGGATGCTAGCTGCAGCTTTTCCTGGTGCCCTTGGGCCCAGCTAAGGCAGGGCGGGTGCTCTTGATCTTCAATTGCTAAACCGGGTCCTTGGAGACTAGATAAAGTCGCGGAAATATATTCAGATGCGGCGGCTTGCCGACTTGAACACGAGCACCCGAGGGCTCGGCGACAGGGCTGGCCTACGCATCTGAATAGAGCAGAGGGAATACGCGTCCTCTGGTTCGTCAATTTTAGCCCGGGTGCCTGAAGACAAAAACAATGATGGAGATATCTTCAGATAAGATGGCATGCCCAGCCTGGCCGACTGAACCACGAACGCCCGAGGGCTGGGCAACGAAACTGAAAGAGGCAGCTGGGTTTGGCCTGCTGAGGGCAAAGCGGGGGGACTGCAGGGCCCCAGATAGCGGATAACAAGAAACACGAACACAACGTCGGTATCATGAAGTCCGGGTCCTCAGAAAAACATCAACTATCTTCCGAGTTGCGAGCAACTGACTAGTTTCCTGCCACAGATTCTCAACCTGCACCAAGTAGACGATGGTTGTGGAGAGCCGCCTTATCATAAGACTCAAATGCCGAAAGAGAACAGGGGTCGCCGGCTATTAAAGTTGCCCCGCTCCACTAATGTGGGGGCCGAAATTTGAAGAAGGGCGACCCTTACGATCATGGGCTGCAGTCCGTCCGTGATCAAGTACCTTGGCGGTCTTATGGGTATAACAAGGCAGAGGTTCTTACGATTATATAACCGAATACCGGGTTATACACAGCTGTGAGCGCCTTGCCCGTCCTCTGCTGGAAACTGTACAGTAAGGAACAGCTCCGGAGTGAAGCCGCACAGCACGGCATACTTGACACTGATGGCGAAGTTGAAAGCAATATAGAATGCGTTATCAGAAGCATGCCAACGGCGAGGGAAAACCCGAAATCGAGTACACTAATCCCAGCCAAGCACGGAATCGTTTGTTAGCGCCGTACGTAGTCGAACAGTAACGGAAAGCCTCCGTCAGACAGTGGAGATGCCCAGTGTGTCCTTCGCACACGACCGCCCGGCGCTCGACAAGCCAACTACCGGGCAGGACACCCGGGATACCCAAGGGCTGCAATGATTAAGAAGTCGTGGTAGGTTGTGGAGACGCTACCGTCACCATAGTCGGCACTGCGAGTAGCCTGGATGTACGGGTTGCAGGCGTTGGAGAGCGGATAGGCGGGGCCGATGAGGGCCAAGGTGGTCATGATGGGCCTCGTGCTCAGCCCAATCTATCCAAGCCGTCGGGTGTGGGAGACAGCGTCTTCATGTTTAGCTTGGTGACCTCACGGACGATGCAGGCGGTGTCTTCGTCGCGGCCCCCACCTATAAAGCTCGTCTTCAGAAGAGGGTGTGTTCAGTGAGCATTGCTACCAGATCTGGTAAGTTGATATATTCAAGCAAGCATACAATTCTGCATCAGGGGTACCGCCCAGGACAAAATGCCGCAAGCTATCATGTCGCTATATTCAGTCGTTGTTGTTATACCCATTTTACCTTTCTTGAACATCCGTAACGCCTGAAAACTCTTGGAAAGTCGTTGTCTGCGAGGTGAGTCTGAGACATTTTTTCTTCCGACGAAGGGGGCTGCTTCCTTGGAAATTATGCCGGTCTGTGGGTCTCCTCGTTCTCACTACTGACATCTCCTCCGCCACCAGTGTCGTTACCACTACTCTCAAAGAATTGGGAACCTCCAGCAGCTTGTTCACCCGGTGCCTTGGTATGATACGCAGGTTACCGAGCTCGTCTACTATCATACCTGGGCACCCGAGAACCGGTCGTCTCTCCGATCCTCTCGAAAAGTATCAGACTTGGCTGAGTCCAGTGTTGATAGCACGTATTTATTGAACCGCTCGAGCATTCCGCAACGAGCCGGAGCTAGGATTTGCCCAGTGGAACTAGGGGGCCGCTCAGGGGCTGCCGAGTCTCATATTCTGCACATGGGACAACTGTCTGGAAGGCATATTGTATTGCCTTTATTATGTCAACAAAAACTTGAACTAAGACGCTTCGGGCCACTGAGATACGTACGGGGACTCTCCTTAAGATATTTCCCTAGGCTAAGGTGTGTTTATACTCCTTCTGTTCCATGTGGTAGGGCCTTCTCCTTCCTCTTCTGCTCATTCGTCGCGGGCTTGATGAACGCTTCATAGAGTTTGTGTGGGTCTCTTAGCATCGTCGACGAAATCGCTCAGTACGAGAGGACGGCTTCGGCGAGAGATAGGATAGTAGTCAAATGACTGCACAGCTGGTAAGGGGGGTGAAGACACCGTCTTTAAGCTCTTGGTGATGGCTCACGGCCGAGCACTGGGGGTTAGGAGTACTGTGTTGGTTGCGCCCTTGCCTTACTAGAAGAAGTCGAGGCGCAAGATGATGACAATGATTGTGGTCCCGGACGATCTATAACCAGATTCGTTTTCATATGTACACACGCTCAACCAGGGCTGAAACCAACACAATCATTGGACTGAGCACCCAGATGGATGGATTGCATGGATTGAATAAGTACTCTTCCCGCGGACATTGTGAACGTCTGGTTGGACATAATTCGCATATTTAGAAGGGTTTCTTTAACGGGCCGTGACGACCCTGACCATACCACCCTTTCCGAGGGCCACTTTATTTTGAGCCATAGTATTCTATTATTGTTCGGAAATTCGTTCCGCCCAGCTTCCTTATGTGATCCAAAATGTCATTCGGGTGCCATGATTCATGACGAGTATGCCCACGCCCCGACCAGCTTCTCGTTACTCCGAAGCCTATTACCAATCTCGGGCCCAAGCGTCGGGGCCGAATCGGCCGAAGTGGCACGTATGGCAGGTCCCCTCGCACCGCGAGCTGTGACGTACACCATTTTAGGCTGCCATGCATCAAAGACCGAAGAGCCGATGCAGAGTGCCCTTTCATGTGCCTCGCCCAGGCGGCCGCCCCCTGTCTAGCCCATATACAGCGGTGATCCCGCTGATTCGTCGGCGCTATGACCCCTGCCAAGGACAGGCGAGGGCTCGGTCTGACAACAATAATTCGGCGTTGCCGGATCCCGGGAAACACCGAGCGGCATGGGGAATACAAATAGCTTGCGCAGGAAAGCACAGTCACAGTTGCGGAGCTAGAATGAATCATTGGAGGACGGCTCTATCTTCAACTCAGGAAAATACTACTGAGAACTTCTTAATCTCGCAATGCCGCTCAACATCCTCATCATAGGCGCGGGCGTCGGTGGCCCCTTGATGGCCTTCATCTTGCAACGATCCAATCCAGACCACCATATAACGGTGATAGAGCGCTCGCCCACACTGCGTGCGTCGGGTGCGCAGATCGACATCCGGGCGCAGGGCATCCCGCTGCTGCGGAAGCTGGGGCTGCTGGATGCCGTCAAGGCGCGGTCCGTCTCCGAGGGCGGCGTAGAGCTCGTGGACAAGAACGGCAAGCGACAGGCGGTATTCGGCGTGAACAACTCGGGGGAGGGGCCGCAGTCGTTCACGAGCGAGTACGAGATCATGAGGGGCGACCTGGTCGAGATGCTGTATCAGGCGAGTTTGGAGCAGAACGCGAAGGCGAGGGGCAAGGCAGGGGTCAAGTACGAGTTTGGACGGATAGTGACCGAAATGACCCAGGACGAGACGGGTGTCGATGTCACGTTCGCGAATGGAGAGAAGGCGCGGTACGACCTTGTTATCGGCGCGGACGGACAGTCCTCGAGGACGCGGCAGCAGGTATTCGGGAAGGAGACCAGCGATGCCGCCTTCAAGTCGCTTGGGGTGCACTTCGCATTCTACAGCATACCACGCGACCCGACGGACAAATGCGACGTATCAACGTTTTACCAAGCGCCGGAAGGCAGGACGATCTTGACGCGCCCCAGCAAGCCCACCATCACGGGCGTGTACCTGATGACCACGAAGGAAACGGACGAGCTGAAGGCTTCCCTAAAACAGCCGGTGGAGAAGCAGAAAGAAGTCTGGGCGAAGCTCTTTGCAGACGCGGGCTGGCAGACGAACCATTTCCTTGATGAAATGATGCGCTGCCATGATTTCTACTCCACCGTGGCCGGACAGGTGAAGCTGGAGCACGTCAGCAAGGGGCGCGTGGCGCTCCTGGGCGATGCGGGATATGTGCCCAGTCCGATCTCGGGTCTGGGGACGACTTCGGCCATCGTTGGGGCATACGTGCTAGCAGGAGAGTTGGCACGGCATAAGGACGACGTCCACGCGGCGCTGGAGGCTTACGATGAAGTGATGCGCCCCTTCGTGGCTGAAGCACAGAAGCTCATACCCGCCGTCCTTAACTTCATGTTCCTGAAGACCCAGTTTGGCATCTCGATAATGCATCTGGTCGCCGGAGTCGTATCGTGGACAAAATTCGATAAGCTCATCAGCCGCTTCCTGCCCGAGAACAAGGGGGGCTGGACACCGCCAGAGTATCCAGAATTGAGGTTGGACTCATAGTCCAAAACTACATCGTCTTCCGATTGGTACCAGGTTCTACCGGAAACTGGACGACTTGAATGATGTTATACAGGATATTATCGCCTCTCTGGTGTATGGTTTACTGAAGCTGTCTCGTATATATCTAGCCTAATACGGCAATTAGCGTAGAATACTGGAGTTTTTATTTCCACTTATAGAACCCAGAAAAGCCATTCTAACTCGAACCCGAGGAGACTTACATAACAGGGGCTGAAGCCTAGCTGGTAAAATGACTCTATGTACATTTCCAGCAGCACTGCTACACATTTCCAATAACGATATAGTTAGTCGGTCGTTCTCCAGTTGATGACCTCAACATAAGCATTTAAATAGCGGATGAGCCCCGCGTTACCCGATGCGGAGCATCCCGCGACCCCCATGGGCACGTTGGAGCCGGGCGGCTAGTGGTGGAAAACATCGGTGGAGAGCGTTTCCGTCAGCGTGAAGCCGACACTGGGGATTCCGGATATTTACGCATTTCAATATCCGCCTATGTAAAGTATAACCTACCGCCGCTATCCCCCTCCCATCCTATTCAAAATGGCAGCAGTCGGGTTTCTTAATCATCCCACAAGCAACATCCGTCTTAATTACAAGAGTCAACCTTCTTAGCGTACCAAATATCGCAATGCCCGTGACAACCTTCGATTTCCCCGAGCGCTACAGATATCAAAATGGCTTCGGGTCGTACCTAGAGTAAGCGCATATTCTCCTTGTTCTACAGTCCTTAATGAAAAGAGCCATGTTCTCATGTTCTTAGAACCGAAGCAGTCCCAGGCGCCCTCCCGATCGGCCATAACTCTCCTCAGAAGCCCCCTCACGGACTCTACGCCGAGAAGCTTTCGGGAACCGCATTCACAGCCCCTCGACACGAGAACCGGCAATCATGGCTATACCGAATTCTTCCCTCCTCCGCCCATCCTCCTTTCTCTTCCACCGCAGACGGCCCGTTCGAGTCGGACAGATCGTCCGCGCCAGCGAGGCTGGAATACATCCCGAACCAGCTGCGGTGGGATCCGTTCGACCACGATGATCAGACGGATTTCGTTTCCGGGTTGCACTTGGTAGCTGGAGCGGGGGATCCGGCCCTGAAGCAGGGCATGGGAATATACATATATGCCGCCGGGAAGTCGATGGATGACCACTCTGCGTTCTACTCTGCAGATGGCGATCTTCTGATTGTGGCTCAAGACGGCGTCTTGGATATAAGGACAGAGCTTGGCTGGATCCTCGTGCGGCCCATGGAGATCTGTGTCATCCCGCGAGGTGTTAAATATCAGGTCCACCTACCGTCTGGCCCAGTCCGGGGTTACGCCCTTGAGCTCTACCAGGGCCATTTCTCCCTGCCCGAGCTTGGCCCCATTGGATCGAACGGCCTCGCAAATGCGCGAGACTTCCAGGCTCCGGTAGCTTGCTTCAGCGAAGACTTTGGTGCCACCGCTTCCGAAGGCCCGAATATATACGCCATAACTGTCAAATTCAACAACTCCCTCTTCCAGACCAAGCAGGCGCATACACCTTTCGACGTTGTAGCGTGGCACGGCAACTACTATCCATACAAGTATGACCTAGGCCGCTTCAACACCATCGGGAGTATCTCGTATGACCACCCAG
>QJNZ01001118.1:0-25464 GCA_004155055.1 Monosporascus sp. CRB-8-3 | reverse complement strand
TAAAGCAAAATAGCTTTACGTTCTTATTCTATACGAGCTTGTTATTTCGGGAATTGTTATTATTATTACTTTTTTCTTTAATTTTCTCAGTGTTTTAAAATTTCTCGTTCTTCTTGTTAATATAATTATAGAATTCACTATTAAAGTTATCGATTAACTACTGGAAAAAAATAACTGGTTTAGTTAAGCATTAATTAAATTATCTTATACCAGTTATTAACGCGATTCTTTATAATAATAAGAAATATAGTAATTTATTTCTTTAATTTAATTTTTATATTATAGCTTTTAACTTTTCGTAAAAGCTGTTAAATCTTCGTAATGAATTATATGTAGTTTTTTCTATTATATTTAATTTTATTAAGCTTTTTCTAAAAGAACCTTCATTTAAACTTACCTATAACTATATAAATTTTTTTTAAAGTTTTTTAATATTTACTTTTTCTTCTTAATACTTATAATTAATTTTAAAATCGCTATTTTGTACGTTTTAATAATAACTTTCGCAAGCTATAATTAATTAAATTATTTTAACTTTATTTCGTTCTTATAATCATTTTTTTCAAAGGTAAAATTTAAGGCGTTATTTTAAAGTTCTTAATTAACTTATTTTGCTCAGTGATTTTCTTTATCTAGTAAAAAGCTAAAACGTTTTTAACGTAGCTTTATATCTTTATTATTAGACTTTTTAAAGTTTTTCTTTTTTTTAGGCAAATCCTTAACTTATTAAAGCTATTTACATGATTAAAACTTAAAAAGTTATTAGAGATATTAAAAGAACTATTACGACGGCTTTTTCGTTTTTAAAAACCTTTAAACCAGTTTAAAAGTAACTTATTCGAATTACCGGGGTCCTTATACATTACATTTTTTTCTGTCCGTATCTTTTCCTCTTTTTCTTTTTTTTCCCTTTTTAAAAAATTCGATTTCTCTTTAGATTATTATTTTAGCTTCGTTTCGCTCTTTTTTAAGAGGTTAAATTTTTTTTATCGCTCTCGACGGTAATATGGGCTTTTTATAAACCTTTTATCTTTTAAATGTTTTATAAAACGCTTTTACGTATACTTGTATTTCGTAAATTTTATATTATCTTTAGTTAAGGCGGTTTTTATTAAGGTGCGTTTTCGAATTAAGGTATATTTAATAATTACTTTACGATATTATTTATTCGCTTTATTATATCCTCGTTTTTTTAGTTAAAATTTTAAATCTTTAATTTTATCTTTAACCGATTTATATTTATATTTCCGTATCGTAACGTTCTTTTAATCTTTTTTAAATTAATACCTAGGAATATATAAAGTTTATTTAATGTTAACTAAGTCTGTTTTTTTATATAAAGATTTTATATCAGTTTTTTAACTGTCGTTATTAAGGTAATAAGGCTTCTTCCGAAAAAGTTTCGAAGATGAATCTTTTTTCTACCGTTATATCTATTATAAGCTTTTACTTTTCCCTTTTACTATAAAACTCTTTATCTTAGCGGTTTTCTTAACCGAAAAGAAAAGAAAATAAATCGTTATTCGTATATTTTTTATCTCGTATATAGACGAAAGCTTTATTAAGTAAACTGCTTTGTTTAATTATAAGGAATTACTGTGGAATACGTTCTTATTATTTATCTACTATTATTAATCGTTTATTTTCTTTTAAGTTAATTAAGCGATTCTCTTTTAAATCTCGCATTTTTTATCAACTTAACTTATAAATAACTATTTCGTTTAACGTATTACGGTTATTAATTAATTAAAAAATATTATTATATTAGCATTTACAGTAATTCAATACGGAAATCTGATAAAAAACGCACAATTATTATAGGAAACACTGAAAAAAACTAATGGCAATTACCTTTATATATACGTTTAGCTATATAAAAGATAATTTTTAAATAAAGGCTATTCTAAGTAATAGCTGCGGCCTAGATATACCAGCCGCGGGCACTTAAAAGCACTAATTGCCGATAACGAAGTATTAATTAAAACTATTAGCACGATAACTATAATAAGGGCTAGAAAAATATATATACGATAATAAAGGTTAAGAAAGAGGTATAAATAATAACGAGGGTTAAAAAGTAATAACGCAGATTAAAAAACCCCTATTAATATAACTAATATAACGTAAAAACTATCGTAAAACTTATCGTAAAATTTAACAGGTTTAAATTTAGTACTTAGATTAGCAGTTAAATAGCTAAGCGACTTTGTTATTTTATTACGGCGCTTAGACATTTATATAAATACGACAAATTTAATTTTTATAATTATGAATAAAATGATAAATTAAAAAACGTATGAATAGGTTTAAGAAATAATCTCTCTTTTTATATATATAAATTATATAGTCTGTAATAAAAAAGCTAAGATTTTCTAGATTTAACCTAGTTCTAGCTTGTAAGTTCTGCTTAGTGTTGTAATATTGTTACAGATATATTGAAAATACTAATTATCGATACGCCTTTTTATATAAAATACCCTTATTTGGATAATTTTTAAAATTAAATTTAAAACTTTAAGAAAGTTTATTAAAAAAACATTTAAAATTCTGAAGTTAAAACTAATTTAAATCTTCGTTTTTGTTACTTTTATTAAAAATAAAGTTGTATAATTCACCGGTATATTAAAAACGCGGCTTTTTCGTTTTACCGGTTTTTATAATTATGTCGGAATATAAAATATTTTTTTGTTCGAAAATATTCCTTTCGTAGTTAAACGTTACTCTAAGAAAACGTTTTATAAACGTTAACTTATTACTTTGTAAATTTTATAACTTTAAAAATCGAATTTTATTTTTAACCGTAATATTAATAAATAATCGAAATCGTTATTTTTTAAATTCCCCTTTAAAAAGATTATCGAATAAAAATATTTTTCCGGTTAAGTAAAGCTTATTAATTAATTATAAATTATATAAAGCTTATCAGCTCTTTTAAGAAAAAATGACATTTAAAAATTATACATATATATAAATAAATAATTTTACGAAAAGTTATAATGTTAAAGTTAGTAAATAAACGGATTATTTTAAGTAATAATAAAAGAATATTACGATATCTTTACTTGATAATAGTAAATAGCTTTTAATAAAGAAATACCTTTTTTTAAAATAAAAACATAAATAAAAATAATCTTTTATTAATTATTTAATTAAATCTTAAATATTCTTTACCTTATCTTATATTATTTTAAATTTCAAGTTAATTATAAACCGTTTAAAATAGTTCTATTAATCCGTCGATTAAATTATTTATATTCGAGATTACTATAACTATATGTAATAATATTTAATTTAAATATATCGTCTTTTCGTAGTACTTATATTTTTCCACGTATTTAAACGTATTTATATTATATTTTATAATAATGATAATAACATGTTAAATGAAAATTTTAATTTTATTGAACAAAATAATAATTTCCCTTATTTTTACGTATATTATTTTTACTTTCAGGGAATTTATTTTTGTAATATATTTATTTTTACTATATTACAAGGTCGAAATTAATAAAGTAAAATATTTAATTATATAAAATATAAGATGATTTTAAACTTTCTTAAATTATAATTAGTTATAAAATTTATATTTATAATATAAATAATCGCCTAATAGCTTAATAGTCGCAAGCCTAGGTGTCTCTTTTAATTATAACAGGCTTAGGCACCCTATTTCGGTTAGTCTTAAAAAACAGTTGGTTTAAGTCCAGCTTGGGCCACCGTTCCTTTAGGTGCCGTCAGCCTAAAGAAGCTAACTAATTAAGGCTTCGGCTCCGCCACCGTGTCAGCGACAATTAAGGGGCAACTAGGGGCTTTAAATCCAATTATAATTAGGGGCGTTAAGAACCAATCAATTAATCGGATATATCTTATCGTTAATTACCGTGTTACATAACCCGCATTACGTTTTTCCGGCCCTTATTTAAAAAAGGACGGTTTTTAAAAGGGTGCTTCCCCGTTATATCGTATAATTCTTTATATATATACATAGTAAGTAAATCAGCTTCCTATACAGCTAGCTAAATACCTTAATAGCACTTTACCTTGCATAATATAAATAATTTTTTTATAATTTTAAATATCCAAAAAAATATATGTAATATATTACTTAAATATTTATATAAAGAATTATTTATAATTTTAGCTTAAGTTAACGATATAAACGTTCTATTTTATTTGTTAATATAATTCGAAAAATTAATTTTTTAAAGTAAATTTAAATGATTATATATTTATTAATTAATTATACCGTTATATTTTATACTATATTTTAAATTGTATTTAATAAATAATATAAATCTTTATTTAATATATTTAAGTTAATCACTTTTAATAATTCATTAACATATGATTATACATTTAATCTAATGTTTTCTTTTAATAAAAAACGGATAATTTATATATTTAAATAGTAATGCGTATTATTTAAATGTTTAATTAAAGTAGTTTTAATTTATTATATATTAAACTCGAAAATTAAAAAGTTACTTTCGTATAAAATAATAATGTCTTTATTTTAATATTATAATATATTACATTATTTAAAGTTACTAAATAAAAGCATTATTTCGTATATAATTTTTATTTATTTTAAGCCGTATAATAAATTTATTAACTTAAGAATCTTAAAAAAAAATCTTTATATTCGTTTCATTTTTAAATTTAAATTAAAATATTTTTTTAATATTAAAAATTGGTTTATATTAATATTTTCTATTAATTTACAGTGTAAATATATAAAAATAATATTTAATTAAAATATATTTTAATTTAAAACTAGTAATTCATATTATTTAAATGCTTTTATATATTCTTTTTATAATATTTATTTTAGTTTTATTTTCATTTCTTTTCTTATTATATAAATCTTTTTACAGAAATCCGTCTATTATATTTATTTAATATATATAAAGTATTTGGCTTATTAGCTTAGTGGTCGCGAGCCTCGGTATCTTTGCGACAGGTTTAACTACTTAATTACGATTAATCTTAAAAGATAGCTAGTTTAAATCTAGCTTAAGCTACCGTTTTTCTAGGTTTCGCCATAGTAGCGGTGATTATTAAATAGCTAGGGATTTTAAAACCAGTTACGACTAAGGGCTTTAGGAACTAATTAATTAATCGTATATCTTATTTTATCGTCTATTACCGTATTTTAAGATCCGTATTACGTTGTTTATCCGGCTTACTAAGAGGTAGGAATTTTTAATAGTGTTTTCTAGTTGCGTTTTATAATTCTTTATATACCGACTTAATAGATAGATTAGCTTTCTATATATAGCTAGCCAGATATCTTAATAGCATTTTATCATATATATTTAATGTATTTTTTAATACTTTCGGTTAAAAACGTAAATTTAAAACAGCTATATAAAGACTTTTTTAGTTTTAAAAAAATAATTTAAATTATACTTATTTATTTTAAGTTTTTAATAATTTCGTTTAACGATAATTTATAACATATAATATTTAATTTATTAATTAATTATTCATATTTATATATATTTTTAGTAGTTTTTATCGTTACTTACTATTAAAAAGTTAAAATTATAAATTAATACCGTATTTTCGTTTTCGTCGTTTTAGATTAAAGTTAACTTTATTTTTTAATTTTATTTTACTTTTTATATTTTACGTTTTATTTCTAACCGTATTTTAAATATTTTTCTCCAGGGTATAAATATAATCGGATAATATTTTAAAAGTTAAAGTATTTTCTTATTCTTTTTAAATTTATAATAATAATAACGTATAATATTATAAGTAACTTATTACATTTTAATTTATATAGTCTATATTTATATATCTTTTTATAAACTTAATAATTTCTTTTTCAGAATTATTAATATCTTAAAGCTACTTTTACAATTTAAATTATTTAAAATAATAATTTAATTATTAAAAATTTTAAAATAACGGTTATTAAATTTATCGAATTAATTTAATTAAACTATGTTTTTAAATTATTCGATTAATATTTTATTTTTTACCGTCTATGAAACTAGTTTATTAACAATATATAATAGTGCCTTTATTACGAAATTTTAAAACCATATAAAGATTTTTATATATATAAAAACTTTATGTTTTATTTTATAATTCCGACCTAATAATAACTATATAAATTAAAAATTATTATTTTAAGACTTTTCGTAACGGAAACACTTTTAATTATTAATTTATTAAATTTTGCATTGTTCGTAAAATATAAATGTTATATTATCGAGATTAAATTATATATATGAAATATTTATCTTAATAATAAATACAATACATACCTTACCGCATATCTTTAAATCCGATAAGTATAAATAGTTTTTATACTTATAATAGATTATATATCTAGATTTCGAAAAGCCTTATTCCGAAATCGATTACGTAATGCCGATAAACTTTAACCTTAATAAACCTTATACCCTTAATGGTTTACTGAAAGGAATCTTTTAAAAGGTAATAACTTAAAAGATATTCAGCTTTTCGCGGTAAATTTAAAGTCCGTATAAAATAGCTGCTTTATAACCTTGCGCCTGTTTTATAATTTTGTTCATTTCGAATCTTTATTAATTAAAATAACTAATATATACCCGATATATCCGAATATAATGTCTTAATATTTCGTTTTTCTAAAGTTTTAACGGAAATAATTTCTATTATATTTCTCGATTTCAATAAAATAATTATCTAAATTAAATATATCGATATCTTTGTCGATATATATAACTTTTCCGGAAAAAAATAAGATTCATTTTAAATTTTCGTATACGATTTAATTAAAACGATAACAATAATTAGTGTTTACGTAAATTTATATTGAAAAATATCCGGTTTAAGAAGAAATTATTAATAAAATTAGAAAATAATAATAACGAGCGTAAAAATGTCGAAGTTTAACTTTTAAATCTATATAAGGAAAATTAGGAACCATAATTTATCCGGCTATTCCTAATTATAAATACAATTTAAAGTTTTTTTTAAAAATAATCGTTTATAAAAGCTTATATATTTAAACAATTTACGAAAATATAAGGATTTAATACAATCTAGTAACCGAGATAATATAATTAATTAGTTTATTTAATTTATTTATATAACTTCGTCCTTATTAAAAACCTAATATTTTTTATATTTATTTCTTTTCGGCCCGTAATACTATTTTTAAATCTTTTATAAATTACGGAATAAATTTATATAAATTGTATTAAATCCTACCTTTGATTTTTTACCAAAACATATGTTTTATTTTATTATAAATAATTTATATATTACGACCTAACCGGTCTAGCCTCGGAAACGGCCGGGGTGGGTCGAATTACGTAACTAGATTACTAGATTACGAAAAATAAACAAATAAACTAAATTACTAAATTATTAAAAATATGTTAATAAACTAGGGAAAATTATATACGTTTATTATTCTATAAAGTAAATAATACCAGCTTATAATATAACTTAGTTATTTAAACTATCCTTAATATTACTAACCGTAATTAAGTTATTTTCATTACTTAAATCCCGTAATACGATTATTACTATAAACCGTATAATTTAGATTAATAATTAATTAATTAACTTAAACGTTATACTTTATAAGCATTTATTTAATAATATTATTAAACTTTAAATAATTTTTCGTTAATATTATATTTACTTGCAAATAAACCGAAAGAAAATCGGTTTACGAAATTCTTAAAAAAACTATAAATTCCGAGGAAAAAAAGGAACGTTCCCGTTTTTTAGTAAGTAAGGTTTTAAAGAAATTTAATACTATTACGAACAGTATTATTTAATTCGAAATGAAAAAAGGTGATTTTACCGTTTTATTTTAATTTATATATAAACGCCTTAGGAAAAGGGTTAAAAATAAAAAAAAAAAGGGGGGCTAAAATTTTTTTTTCCTGTAATAAAAGTTTTTAAACGATTTAAATAACGAATACTAAAAAAATTAAAAAAGTTTTACAGTTACTTAAACCTAAGCTTTTTAACGGAACTTCTATGAAATTATAGTTATTTCTAACCTAGTATCGAACGTATTTCGGATATTTTCCTATTAAGCTCGTTACTTTTACGATTCGAATAAAATTTGTAGCAAAATTATTTACCGGTAATACGGTTACGTAATGTAAACTTATATTTCGAAAATACGTTATTTTTTCTCCTATATAGTAAAGTTTAAAAATTCAAATAATATATAATAATTACAAAAAATTTAAAAACTTTTTGAAAAAAAATTTTGAAATAATAGATAAAAAAACTAGGGTAAAAATTTAAATCAAAAAATTACGATAAAAAAAAGCCACCTTAGCTTATAGCAATACGTTTATTTAATTAATATTTAAAATCGAAAAAAATCAGGAAGTTTTTATAATTAAATTTTTAATAAATAAATAAAAAGTTTAAAAAAAGAGTTTAAAAAAATTAACGTGAAAATTTAATTAATTATATTACGATAATATTTAAAATCGATAATCGATAGTACGCTTAAAAAACCCGATATTTTGAAACGTAATAAAATAACTAATTTAAATATACGGTGAATATTTTATAACATATTGTTAGGAAACGGGTCGTAATTCGGGATATCGCTGTTGTTCTGATTGATTTAGATTGTGGGGAAGGTATGGGAGTAGCTAGGACTGGGTTATATATATGCAAAGAGTGGGTTTGTCGCGTTTACTCTTTCGTTACCTTAGGGACCTTTATATCCAATTTTTTTAATTATTATATATATTTTAATACGCCTTTATAGTTAAAGGGATTTTTTAAGGCCGTTAAGGTTATTTAGACCTTGCCGGCGCCCTTAAGCTTTTGGGTTTCCGTCCTAGCGTTTTTATTTATTAATAGCCAGCTTGGTATTTTTTGGGAGGTTGGTTATATAGGTTCTCTAAGCCGTTAGGGATAAAGTGAGCTTCGTTTTAATGGATTTGACCTTTACTACGTGAATCTTCGCCGTTCTTTTTCCTGCCGTCGTTTTTCTTTATTTTTAGGTAGTTTTTAGTTTTGTGACCGTATTCGTTACAGTTAAAACAAAGTGGTTCGCTTTTTTTGTTTTATAAGGGCTTGTTATCTCGATCGTTGTTTGCGTTGTTAACGTTATAACTTTGTTTTTCCGACTTTTTACTTTTGTTTTTTTTATTTCGAAATTTAGCGATAAAGTCGTCGTAAACCTGGTTAATAGTAATAGTTGGGTGCTGGCGAAGCGTTTTTTTTATCCGTGATTTTCAGCCGGCGGCGTCTTTATATTCTCAGGCTCTGGTCAAAATAGCTGGGACACCCCACCACCCACACTCTTCACCCATATTAACAACCATATTTACTTATACGTAATTTAATGTAAAAAAATCGAAGGAACATGGCGGAACATTTCCCGGAATCTCCCGCTTTGGCCCTTTATAATAATACTAAAAAGAGAAATTATTATCGTAAATATGGTGTTGCTTTGATTGCGAGTGAAAAAAAGGGTAATATAGAAATTAGGTACGTTTTAGTATGGGGTGTAGGGGTGTCCCAACTATTTTGACCAGAGCCTGATTCTTTATCCCGAATGGTATTAAAGAAAAAGATGATTTGCTAATTAACGTTAACGGGTATTTCGATTTCGTTATAACGGCGGATTAAGCGTTTAAATTCGACGATATAGTTAAGCGCGGACGTTTTCCTAGGGTTTTATCAAAGGAATTACAGCTAACTAAAGATATCCATCTATTGGTCGATACCTTTAGCTTTATATAAGCGTTTTAAAGTTTTGAATATATCTTTGCTTTTCATAAGACCGGCGACGATTGTTATGGGATTTTCCTTAACGTTGGAGATAACGGCGGCGGTTAATTTGATTTCGTTAATATAGGTAAACTTCGCCGAATTGCCGTCCCGATAATTAATTGCTATTAAGGCAACCTAGAAGGCCGTTTTTTATATTTTTTAATTGTTACTGTTATGGAAACGATTTTTTTCGTTAAGCTTAAAGTCGAAATATTTTTAATTTAGGTACGTATTTATTTTTTTCGCGGTGGCGTTGTTTTCGTTTAACAGCTTAGCGAACGCCTTTATAAATTATTTTAAGTTCAGGGTTTAAACTTAACCGTCTTTATTTTTTGTTATCGTAATTATTTTCGTTAACGTTGTTACCGAATTGGCAAATTTTTTTTGTTACCGAATAGTAGATTTCCTCGTCGTTAACCGATAGTTAAATTTTTTACCGTTTTTTCCGGTAGTCCTGATAGACGTTAATTACGCCGACGAGCCCTTTCCGCTTAGTATTCGGCCGTAATCCGTTACGTTTTACAAACGTTTTTTTTTCGAAGCGATTCGAAGGTATCCGTAACGTTTTTTTTCTTTTTAAGGCCGGGATTTTCAGTTGCCGTTGCTATTATACGCCCTTTTACGCCGAGCTTGGTTTTTTTATTTTCCTGCACCTGCTGCGTTTTCCTTAAGCGGTACCTCGAATTGCGTATAAAATGGGTGGTTTTGGATGTTAATTAACGGTTAAAATGTTAAGAAACGGGAATTAGAAGATGTTATTATGTCAGGAAACGGGTCGTAATTCGGGATATTGCTGTTGTTCTAATTGATTTAGGTTGTGGGGAAGGTGTAGGAGTAGCTAGGATTGGGCTATATATATGCAAAGAGTGGGTTTGTCGCGCTTACCTTTCCGTTGCCCTAGGGACCCCTATACTTAATTCCTTTAGCTACTATACATATCTTAATACATATTAATATATTTTATAGTACCAAATTAAACCTTATTAAAATCGGAGAAATACGATAAAAAAATAATCTTTATTTAAATGTTTCACTTATAAAAGAGTCGGATATAAAACTTTTCGATATAAATAACTAATAAAACCCCGTTAAGAAAAATAAAAACCGGTACTAAAAAAATAACAAAAAATAATAAAGAAAATAGAAAAAAATCAATTAGCATATATTAAACCCGAAAAAACTAATTATTAAACTGGTTAAAAAAATATAATGGATAATAAGGATTTATCGATATTACTATACTTTTAACGCGGTTATAAAAAAAACAACGTTATTAACGGGTATAATAAATAGTATAAAAGAGATAAAAATATATGCGGTAACGTTAAAAATAAAACAAGACCCTATATTTAAGGAAACCTAAACGGTATATATAATTACATATTATTAATTGTCGACGTTTTTAATATTGTATTTATACGGAATATAAGAAATACATTGCTAAAAAAATCTTACGTTTATAAAAACAAAAATTTAATTTATTAATTAAAAAACGATGACTTACGAAAAGAAAAATAATACCGCTATTTAAAAATTATAATAACCTATAATAAAATCGATAAAATAATTGAGATTAGAAATTAAACCTAAAAAAAAGTTACCCGGTAAGAAACTTTAAATATTACTATAATTAATATAATTATTAAATAAAAAAAATTTCCTTTATAATACCGTTATAAAATCTTACTAATAAAGTATTAATAAATTAACGTTTTAAATAAAGTTTATAAAAAAAATTTTGAAAACGACGTAAGTTCCGTTAAGAAATTTAAAACAATATTATAATATTTAATAGAAAAAAAGTGATAATTCGTAATTAATATTACCGGATAAAGGAACTATTAAAACTTTCGCGAACTAAATAAAAGGATTTGTAAAATAAATTTACGAATAACAAAAAATACGATAACGATTTAAATAATTTTAAGAATAAATAAAATAATTAAAAAATCATTAAACAAACTCCGAATATAAAATGATCGGAATACGGAAACCTTACAAAAACTTTTCAAATCTTTAAAAAAGAGCGCGATTTATAAAAAAACGAAGTTAAATAATAATAATTTAAAAAGGCTTTAAACGTAATAATTAAAGCTATAGGTAATAATATTATTACTATATAAATACAAATTAAGAAAAGCTGGTATACCGTAATAATAAACTACGAAATAATAATTACATATTATCTTCATCCGGAAGTGATAGATTAATTAAAATTATTATAAAAAATTACCTTTATAAAATCGAAAATATCGAAAATCAAAGATTTACTTACGACGACAGATAGTTTAAACGCGAAATTAATTATTTTAAAATCTTTATTAAAAGGAAACAATAAATTACGAATTTCGATACTATTTTATTAACTAAATATAAGATAATTTTAAAAAAATTATAATTATATTAATATAACCTTTTAATTAATTAAAAGATTAATTAAGTAAATTTCCGTTTACTTTTTTATAAAAAGAAAAATAAAGAAAATTTAATATCTTAACGTTTAATTAATAAGGATGATCAATATAAGCATAAGAATACGATAAAAATCTTATTACTTAAAAAAATAAATATATTTCAAATAAAAGGTATAATAAAAAAAAATATAGCGCATTATCGCGAACCTTAAAGTACGATTTCGACGAATAAATAAAAACTTATAAATATAACCCGACAAACTATTAAAATAGATAGCAAATATACTATTGTAATATTACTAATATATGGAGCTTTTTCGAAAAAAATTTAATACGAAATTATTATAATATAATAAATAAAAATACGAAAAATTTTTTAAGAATAATAAAATGATTATTTTTTATCTTATTTATAACGTAAATAAAATAAAACTACACGTTTTTTCTAACTATTTAAAAAATAAATTACGAAAAGAACATATATAACGCTATAAATTATTAACCGAATACCTAATATTTTTTGTTTTACGAAAAAACGGAAAATTACGATTTGTTATTAATTACTAACAACTTAAGAATATTACCGTTAAAAATAAAATATTATTATTATTAATTACTAAAATAAAAAGTTAAATTCGAAACGTTAATAGTTTACAACCTTAAATTTACGAAAAACTTATAACCGGATTTAAATTAAATTAGAAAACGATTAAAAAATAATTTTTAAAAAGAAGTACGGGTTATTCGAATATCTCGTTATACCTTTCGGATTTACGAACGTACTAGTAATATTTTAACGGATAATTAACTATATATTTCGAAAGTACCTTAATATCTTTATTATATATTACCTCGACAACATCCTTATTTATTCGAAAATAACAAAGAAATATATAAAATACGTTTATAAAATCCTATAAACTTTATAAAATATTAACCCTTTAATTAATGCAAAAGAAAATTCTTTTTACATTTTAGAAATTAAGTACTTGAAATATATTATTACTCCAAAATATATATAAATAAACCTTAAGAAAATTACTGCATTTAAAAACTAAAAAACGTTTATTAACGTTACCGAAATACAAATGTTTTTCGGATTCGTTAATTATTACAAATAATTCATACGATATTTTAATAAAATTATAATACTACTAACAAAACTTATAAAAAAAACCAACAATTCGTATAAACCCTAATTGCAACAAAGGATTTCTAATAACTTAAAAATACTTTTACTAGCAAACCTGTTTTAATAATATATAACCCGAACAAATTAATAATATTCGAAGTTAACGCTTTGAACTTTACTTTGAAAACAGTAATATATCAACAAAATAACTAAAGAAAATTAAACCTTTTCGCTTTTTACTTATACAAATTATACAGTATTATATTAAACTACCTAATTTACGATAAAAAAATTTAATTATCGTTAAAACTTTTTAAAATTTAAATATTAGCTTAAAAATAGATAATAAATAAAGGTATATATAAGTTATAAAAACATCTTTAACTTTATAATTACTAAAAGATTAATCGGATAACAATTACGCTATACCGAATACCTTTTAAAATTTAATTATATTATTATTTATCGTAAAAAATTTAAACCCTGTAAAACGGATACTTTTAATAAACCACTAGATTTAAAAAACCTTAAAAAAAAATACAGCGAACTATCTACGATTAAATATCAAAGAAATACTTATAATAACGATATATAAATACTATTAAACTATTTATTTCGAACATATACTAAAAAATACGATAATACTATAAAATTTACCCAAAAACTAGAAAATTAATAAATTCCATATATTAGAAAAATATCAAAAAAATTTAATACGAAAAATGCATAAATATTAACTATACGAATACTTAAGGGTTTATAAAACTTTAAAACATTTATTACGGAAGTATTATTTCCTTGAAATAAAATCAACCGTATAAAGAATTATATATCAATATAATATTTACGATAAAATAAAGACTAAACGATATAAACTATATCGAAAATTACACCTATTACTAATTATTAAATAATTATAAAATTTAATTACATTTAACTTTATTACCAATTTTTTTTATCAAAAAACCCAGTTACGGATATATATTACGACAGCATTTTTATAATTATGAACTAATTTACACAATTTTTCTATTTTCTACCTTATAACGAAAATATAAATACCGAATAAATAACGTATATTTTCTTTTAACATATCTCCAGCGTATACGGGTTACTATCGGAAATTATCTTAAATAAAGCTACGACCTTTATTTTAAAATTCTTATAAAATCTAATAATATAATTCGGCTTAAACCATAAATTATCGAACGCTTTCAGGTTATAAATAAATAAACAAATCGAAAAAACCAATTAAATATTAAAAACATATTTATGGTATTACGTTAAAAAAGAATAAAATAACTAGGTTAAAAAATTACTTATCGTAAAACCGGCTTATACTACCGGTTATTACGATAGTATTAAAATAACTTTAATAACTGTTAATTTTGGTTTTACTTTAAAAGTTTACAGAAAAATACGAAAAAAAAAATTAATATTAAAATGAATTTTAAGTAAAAATAACTTAAGTAATTACACTAAAAAATAAGAATAAAACTTTAATTCGTACGCAATCAAATAAATAAATATTAGGACTAAAAGAAATTAAAAAAATGAATTATTTCGGAAAGAAAAATAATTTATCTAACTAATATAATTATGAAATTAGTTCTTAGTTTTTAGTATTAGTTAGTTGGTTTCTTAGTTGGTTAGTTTTATTCAGTAACTTAATTAAATTAAATACTTAACGAATATTTTTATATAAATATATTTTAAACTTATTATATATAAAAATTATAATAAAAAGCTTATATAATAATAAGAGATTTTTAATATTTATAAACATGATTAATATTTTATATTATATTATATATATATATAAAATTAATAATAAATATAATAAAAAAATGTTTTCTTAAAATTTTAAATATTTTTATTTATTTACTTAGATAATAAATCTTTAATATTAAAACTTTATCTGGTAATAATTTACGTTAAATTAATATTTAATATTAAAAAATTATATAATTCGATTTATAAATAGAAAATTCTAAAAAGTTCTTAAATATTCCTTAATATTCTATATATATCTTAACCATTCTTTTGCTTATAAATAACTAATACTAAATTATACAATTATTAATACTTTATTATAAATTATTACGTAGTTTTTAAAAATAAAAATAAATCTGATTAATAAGTAGAAAATTTTAAATAGTTTTTAAATATTCCTTAATACTCTATATATATTTTAACGATTTTTTTACTTATAAATAAATAATACTAGATTATATAATTAATATTATTAATATAATTGTTAATAATTTAATTTACATTATTACTTAATCTTTAAAAATTAGTAAAAAATCCGATTAATAAGCAGAAAATCTTTAAAAATTCTTTAATATTTTATTCTATTTATTTCTTAATTATTTTTTTATTTAACAATTATTTATAATACATTATATAAATAATATTAAGAATAAATTTATTAATACCTTTCTTTTATTAGTATATAACTATATTACAATATATATAGCGTAATAATTAGCTTTTCAAGCTTAATAACATACGTTTTCCCGTTATATATCCGTTTATTTTAAATCTTTTTATTTAGATATTTATTATAGATTCGTTTATTTCGAATATATTTTTGTAAGCCGTTATTTAAAAATCTGAAAATTCGGATATCGAATCGAATAATAACTTTAAAAATTCGAAATATAATAAATCGGATTTTCAATTACCCGAAGCCGAAAAGTCGAATATTTATATATTTGCGAATAATTTATTTATACGATATTTATTATTAATTAACTTAGATTAAGATCGAGAAATTGTTTTTTCGTATATAATGTAAGTATTGTTTTTATAGTTTTCATATTTTTATAAATCTTTTATTAGTTATTTTATGTCATTTAATATATTTTAATTATATTATTTTAATTTTTATGAATTTATTTAATAAGTATAATTATGAAAAAACGGAAAAAGTTAAAGGTTTTTCAGCTTCGAATTTTTAACGCCATTATTAGTATAAATACCCTATTATTGTATATAATAAAGCATCTGAAAAAATAAGATAAAAACGTAAGTCTATTTTTATAAAAAAAATATATTATTTAAAAGATATTTAATGAATAACTATATTTAAACCAATATTAAAAATTAGTTTTTTTTTACGGAACCGATAATCGAAAATAAGCTCGAAATAATATAATTTAAGATTTTAATAATAACGAAGCTTATAATAAAATATTGAATTTTATCATGAAAAATAATATATCGTTTTATATATTATAATTAAAATCTTTAATCGAGCTTTTAAATTATTATAACCGGTATGTTTTATTTTATTTTATTTTTTATTTTTTTAATAATAATAATATTAATTTATAACAGCTTAAATCCAGTTATTAATTAATGAAAAATTAAAGCTTTATGAAATAAAAGTTTCGAAAACGTTAAATCGGATTTTAACTTTTATTAAAAACATATATCGAAAATAACGGCGTTTTTTTTTAACTTTTGATATATAGATTTCGTTAAATTAAGCGGCGTATTTAGCTGTTATCATTATTTTTATCGATATCGATTTTAAATTAAATTATACATTAATCTGTAAGTATTAATTTTTTTTTTTACTATTATTAAAATTAACGTTAATTTAGCTTTCGAAAAGGTCGAAGAATCGTTTACGGCTTTATATATATACGTATTAATTTTAAATATTGTACAATTATATTTGTCGATTTCGATTAAAAATATATGTAGCTTTACTCTAGATAACGCTTCGAATAACACAGTATTTATATATTATTAGATTTTAAAAGATTTATTTTCCGTTTTCGATATTCGATGCGTAACCTATATTATTTATTTAATAGCGCAAAAGATTTTATTAGATTATTTATTAACTTCGAAAATTGAAGACGAATTATATAATTATACGAATTATGTTTTAAACGAAAATAACGAATGAATAAATGTTAATAGTAAGTTTTTTTTAATTTATAAAAAAGTTTATTTATTAATTTTTTATAGATATAATATCGAAATTACGAAAAGTTTTTACGTCGATTAAATATAAATAAGAATATCGAAAATTATTTAACGAAGGAATCGATAAATTTAATTAGGAAGAAATTATTTTAGTTAATTTTGATAATCGAAAATATTTACTTGGTTAGTTTTAACTTTTTCGATTTATATTTATATTATAAATTAATTAATATAACAGATAATTTAATACGATGAAATTTAACTTATTATATAATCGATACCGTATTAAAGCTAAATGAAGCTTTATTATACGTTAATAAAAATATGAAAAATAACTAATTTAATTCGATATTTTTAACCGAATTTAAATGGGATTATTTAACGGATTTAAAATCAATTTGCAAAATATTCGTTAAACCGATAATTAAATTATAAGGCGAAATTTATATAACTTTAAATAAGACGTTATTATATATTTATATAATATATAATAAGCTTAATAATCGAATTCGAAATTTTTAATAAAAAATTAACGAAAATAAATTTTTTATAAGGTCGTTAAGTTTAAACCGTATTATCCAGGCTAAGTTAAAGATATAAAGTAATTATACTAATAATTAATACAATAAATACTTTACCTAATATTTTCGAATACGGCAATTATTAATAGATTTTACAGTAACGATAGATTATATTTCGGTCGCGAAAAGCTTTATTCCGAAGCCGATTACGTAATACCAACAAGTTTCAACCCTGATAAACCTTATACTTTTTAGCTGGTTTAATAAGGGGAATTTTAATAACTTGAAAGATGTTAAGCTTTTCGCAATAAACCTTAAGTCCGTATAAAATAGCTGTTTTGGGACTTTTTGCTAGTCTTACAATTTCTTTAATTTCGATTAATTTTAAAGCATTTTTTTAAATCCCCATTAATTAAAATAATTAAAATATACCGGCTAAATCCGAATATAAAGTTTTAGTATTCCGTATTTCCGGAATTTTAATAAAAACGGTTTTAATTAAGTTACCCGATTCAAATAAAATAATCGGCCAAGCAAAATATATCGATACTTCCGTTAATATTAACAATTTATCCGAAAAAAATTAAGTTTTATTTTTAATTTTCGGATACTATTTAATTTAAAACGGCGGAAATAATCGGTTTTTGCGTAAATTTATATTAAAAAATATCCGGTTTATGGAAAAATTGCTAGCAAAACTAAAAAATAGCGATAACGGGCTTAAGAACGTCAAAGTTCAACTTTTAAATCGATACAAGCTAAAGGATTACGAACAATATTTTATCCGGTTATTTCGGATTACGAAAACCGTTTAGAATTCCGTTAAGAATAATCGTTAATAGGGGTATAATTGGGCAGTCTATAAGGTTAGGGTTTAATAAAGCTTAGCAACCGATAATATAATCTATTTATTTGTTTAATTTGGTTTTACGGTTACGTTTTCTTTAAGAAGAGAAAATAAATTTTTTAAGAAATATTTATTAATTATTTTTAATAGTAACCTTATAATACGGATTTAATAAATGCTATTAAAGCTGGAATAAAGCTTTTCGAAGATTATTTTCTATCGAATTTATTTTCGAATTTAATTCCGAAATATAAACCTTATATTTTAAGTATGATTTTAAATCCTTAATTTAAATTAATATGTTTTAAAATCAACGGTTTAGTATATTTTTATCCGAATATTTCCAACGACATTTTAAGTTTAATAAAATAGTAATTTATTTGGTAAGTTATATCATATATTTTGAAAACTTTTTATTATTATTAGTTTATATTAATATATATTAATAAATTATAAATTAAATTCTTTTAAACGTTATCGAAGCTATTTACGACGTTTCGAGCCATGAAAATAATAATAATAATAATAATATTTCGGATATCGATAACGAATTTTTATAATTAAATACGCCGTAGATTAACGACGAATTAACGTTATATTTAAAAGAAGATTTAATATCGTAAAAGTTATATAATTTTTAATATAACGTATTATACCACCTTACGAGTTAAATTACCTTACGAGCCGCTTTTCGGTACTTCGTAACAAAAAATTTAAATTAATTAACCATAATATATTAAAATAATATAAATTAATCAGATTTTTTTTCGTTAAACGTTTTTACAGCTTTATTACAAGTACGCGTATTATGTCCGGTCTTGTTACAAATATTATATTTCCGTTTTTTCGTTATAACCTTTTTGCAATAATTACCTTTAGCTGTTATAGGCTGTATTTTTCTACCACCTTTTTCCTTTTCGGCCAGAAAAACTTATTTTTTTTATATAGTAAGTGTTTTTTTTTTAGAGACGTTTGTTTTTAATTTTTTAACGTTTGCTTAAAATATAATTCGTTTCGCGTAATTGGGTAATTTCTTTTTGAAAAAAAGTAACTTCGTACAAAAGTAATAAGTTATTTTTTGTTAAAATATTTGCCGATTTAACGATTTTTGTCGGCGAGCTACCCTGGTAATTTTTAATTTTTTTTTATAAGTAACGTCTTTATTTTATTATTTCCTTAATATTTTTAAGTGTTTTCGTAAGCGGGAAACGAATAAAACCGGCAAAGGTTAACGGGAAAACGGTCGGTATAAATATAACTGGAAAAATTTTAAATTCGGAAAAAACGTAATTAAGATCGAATAAAATAAGGCCAGTTTTCGCAAATCCGGATTTAATATTATCGGACGTTATAGTAACTTTAAACGCGTCGTAAAAACCGGTAAAAAAATTTTCTTTAACGATATAAATATAATAACGTTATATTAAGCTTTCGATATATAACGAATAAACGCGTTTTAAAGTAAAAAAATAAAATACGTTAAAAAGTTAAAATTTATATAAAAAATACGCACGTATACAAAATATAATAATATCGTAATTAACGTAATATTTTTCGAATTTTATTAAATAATAGCTTTCGTAACCGTTAAGGATAAAAAGATATTTAAATCCTTTTATACGCGTTCGAATATATTAATTAAAATATTAGATTTATTTTAAACTTAATATATTCGTTATTTAGTTATTATTATTTAATACGATTTTTTAATCGGTTATTAATAATAAGTTATTACGGAATTAAGATTTTAAATAATCTTTTCCCGTTATAATAATAAATGGCGGTATAGCTTAATTTTAAAAATTAATAGCTTAAATAATTATAACTTATTTTTTATTTTTTTATTAGGTTTGTTTAAGTTTTTTATGTTTTTAAGTATTGGTAATTATTATATCCGTTATTATAAAAAACCTTATTAAAAATTTAATTTTGTCGAAATTATAAATATCCTTTTTTATAATACCGTATTTTGTAATAATAACCCGAATAAATTCGAATTATTTGCAAAATATTTTTAAATTTTCGCATAATACCCGTTAATAATCGATATTCCGATTTAAATATATTTAAAGTTTTTTTTGCCGTTTAATAAATTTCGACGCTTAATTAATTCCGACGTATATTACGACGCGTTAGGTTAATAGTAAATTCGTTATAATTTTAACATATTAAAGCCGGATAAAAAACGTTTACGTATTTAAATTAAGGATTCGTTCGGTAATGGATTTTTTTACGGTTAGCGTTAATTTTCGCAAATTAAACAAAATATCGGTTCGGGTACGTTAACCGTAATATCGGGCTTTTAAAATAGATTCGGGGATTTTATAAAGAGAATATAGCTTTTTAAAATTAAGTTTCGGGTTTTATTTTTTAGCTTAAATAATTAAGTTTATTTTAAATTTTTTTGTAAAACGTTTTATGTTATTAATATTAAATAATTATTAATAAAAGTTGGATAATAAATATATTAATAAAAGCGGTTTACGAGGTGGTTTAACTTACGAGGTAGTATTATACGTTAATTATTTTATTTATTTTAAATATTAAGAATTTTTAAATTTACCCTTTAGATTTTTTAGAAATTTAATATTTATAAATACCCGATGGCCTAATAGCTTAGTGGTCGCAAGCCTGGGTATCTTTTTCAATTGCGACAAGCTTAGGTACCCTATTACAATTGGGCGCAAAAGACAATTAGTTCAAATTTAGCTTGGGCCGCCGTTCCTTTAGGTAACGCCAGCCTAAAGGAGCTAGACCATGGGGCTTCGGCTCCGCCACCGTGTCGGCGACAATTAAAGGGTAGCTGGCTCCTAGAACCAGTTACGATTAGGGGCGCTAGGAACTAATCAATTAATCGGGTGTATCTTATCGTCAGTTACCGTATCATATAACCCGCATTGCGTTTTTCCGGCCCTTAGCTAAGAAAGGACGGTTTTTAAAAGGGTGCTCCCCGGTCGCATCGTATAATCCTTTATGCATATATATAGTAAACGGATCAGCTTGTATATACATAGCTAGATACCTTAATGGCACTTTACCTTGTATAAATACCCGATTTTAAGCCTTTTAACTCGAAGATATTTAATTATACCAGTTATTTC
This sequence comes from Monosporascus sp. CRB-8-3, assembly GCA_004155055.1. Lineage (NCBI taxonomy): Eukaryota > Fungi > Ascomycota > Sordariomycetes > Xylariales > Monosporascus > Monosporascus sp. CRB-8-3. The sequence goes on along the minus strand of QJNZ01001118.1, from coordinate 3,751 downwards.
TTTTTCAGTCGAAAGAGGTTTTTCTATAACGGGTAATATTATAACTAAATTACGATATCGGTTATTACTAGAAACGGTTAAAGAAATAGTTTTATTAAAAAGTTGGAAAATTAAAAATTTAAAAGAATTAAAACAAATAATCGAAAGCGAAGAAAACGAAGGAGAAATAATAGATTATATAAGAAATAGTTAAAGTTTTATATATTTATATTAAATTTATTTATAGATTTCCTTATATATGCTATAATATCTTAAAACAGTATCGTATAAGATTATTATAAATTAAAGTGAATTTTATTATTTTAATTAATTTAATTTTATTTAATATTATTTTATTTTATTTCAAATATTTTAGTTAATTTAGTTTAGTTAGTAATTATTTTTTAATAATCTTAATTAGTTTTAATTAACTTATTAACTAAACTAACTAACTAATTTCACAACCCTCCTAACTACTAAAAATTCAATTTTAAATATATCAGCCTATATAAAAATACTAAGAAAGTTTTAGAAAATAATTACTAATTAAAATTATTACCTAAAATTAAATTCCATCCAGTTTTTTATATTTTCTTACGTAAGTTAATAACGGATACCATTAAAGTTAATACTAGGTCCGATAAAAAAATAAAAAACAATATATTAACTAATAAAACAAACAATATCCTTAATATAAGAAAAAATGAAAAGATTTACTTAATACCTGATTAAATTAAAAAATTACCTAAACTGCGAAAATACCTAGGAATTAACAAAAAATCTTATTAACGCCTAGCGCCTGTTAAAATTTTTTATTAATAACGGCGGAGCTAATAATAAGCGCGTCCTAATTTAGGTTATTTAAAGAAAATAAACCTCGATCGACGGTACTTTAGTTAATAACATTAACCTTACCGGAAACCTAAACGGCTATTACCGATTCCGATTTTTAACTATCGAACTTGTTTTATTTATTTAAAAATTACAGGGCGCGGTTAATAAATTTCGCGCCTTAAATCTAGTGCTATTAACGTTATTTACGTATACCGGAAAAACGGGCCAAGCATTTAACAAAGGTGTACTTAATAGCAAGCTCCTCTTTTTTTAAACGGCGGGCCTCGGCAATATAACGGTTAACTATCGCCATTAAAACCTCGGTACCGTTACAGAAACGACCTCAAAGGACGCATTTTTTATAACAGGAAACCTCCGTTATTATTTAATAATTAAATTCCTTGAAAAACTAAAAAAACACGGTATTATTTGAAATCTTGTAAATTAATTAAATTAACTAAAACATAACGTTATTTTATTTTACGCTAATACCCTTTAATAATATAACTTAATATAATTAAATAAAAACTTATAAACAAAATTTAAAGGTAAGGATCCTAGAAAAAAAGAAATCGTATTATAACATAATTAGTTTAATTTTAAAAATGACCGGAATAAATCGGGTTAGGTAATTAAATTACTAAATTACGAAAAATAAGCCAGTAAGCCGCGGAAAAATATACGCTTATTATTCCATAACCTAAATAATACTAACTTGTAATATAATTTAGTTACCTAAAACACCCTTAATATTAGCAGATATAACTAAGTTATCTTTATTACTTAAATCCCGTAATACAACTATGAATATAAACCGTACAACTTAGATTAATAATTAATTAACTAGCCTAATCGTTATATTATAATATAATTAATTTTACGATATATTAAATAGTATTTTCCCTATTTCCATTCCTTTAATATAAAAATTTATTCTTATAAACTTTTTAATAATTTATATTAATCATTCGGTATTATGGTAATAAAACGTATAATATTAAATTTTAATTTCATTATAGCTTTAACCGTTATTTAAATTTTCTCGGTTTAAAAATATTCGTAATTATAAATTTAAGATATTCGTAAAATTATCGTTATTATTTGTACTAAATAACGTTTTTAATATGAATCCTTTTTACTAATTATTACTATTTACTTGATTTAAATCTTTAATATAAAATTCTAATTTTTTATAAAACTATAAAAAAATCGTTTTCGAATACTATTAATAATTAAGTATTAAACCCTATTAAACTATGAATAAACGTTACGATTTAAATAACTTTCTTATATTTAAAAGACTTTTTCGAAATATATTTTTAATAAAAAATTCTTAATATATCTGCCGCAAAGCTATAAGGCGTTTGTTATAACAATTTTTTAGCGGGTTATTAGCTTAAAATAAAAGCCATGCCAATTAAAGCTTTACTAAGTTACGGTATATTATAAAAACGCGAATGCAAAAATACTGTAAGTATTAACGTTAATAATCAGTTTTTTTTTCGTTTTAAATATTAAGTTTATTTAAAATATTATTATCGAGGTACGTAACAAATAAGATTTTAAATTGCAGGTAATAGTGCTATAAATAAGCAGCTAGCCTAATTAACAACGTCTCGTTATGCCGAATATAATATTGCAATTTGTAATAATAACAGGTATTAATACTTATATTATAACGCAAAATAGGTTCGGGTAAAGATAATTTTTCCTACGGAAGCTGATTAGATTAATATAGCGAATAAAAAAAAAAGTTGTAGCCACCTTTAGAAAAATTGTAATAACTAACGCCTTATAGCCTTCCGGCAGTTAATATATATTAAATTATAATTTTATATATTATTAAATCTTTTTAAAGGTTATTTAACAATATTAATAAAAGTTTTAATTTTAAATCCTTTGCTTATTATCATTAAAATTTCTTTAAACTAATTATTTGTTATAGTATTTTCTTTTAAAGTATTAATATTATAAATAATATTAAGATTTATTTAAACCGTGTTTATAAATATATATACAAAAATATAACGTTTTTTAATATCATTCTAGTTATATATTTACGTATTTATAACTTAAAATAATTAACCTTTTAAGTATTACAATATTTAATTATTAAACCTTTTTAAATATCCTATTAAATTATATTATTTTATTATTTTATACACTTTTAAAATATTAAATATTTTTCAGTTTAATTAATTTAAATTATTTAAACTATTAAAAATGACTTATTTTTCGTATTTTACCATTTTAAATATTACGAAAATTATTATTCTATTCCTTTAATTTATTATAACCTTAATATTAATTATATATTCTTTTTTTATGTTACCGTTTTTCTTTTTTTACGGCTTACGGTAATTCTTTTTATTAATACTCGTATTTACGATAATTAAAATAATTAACTTTTTACTTTTATTTTATATAAGCTTCATAATTCGAAAATTATTATTATAATTAGTATTATTATATTTTAAAACTTTATAAAATTCGCTTTTTAAATTATCGAATAATTATTAAAAAAAAAGTAATTAATTTACATAAATATTACTTAAACTGTTTTCTATTTAGAATTAATACTGTTTTTTATATTAAGAAAAATATAATAATTTATTTTTCTAATCCGAATTTTATACTATATCCTTTAATTTCTCGTTAAGGCTTTTAAAACTTTGTAGTAATTTATATAATTCTTTTAAACTTTTTTAGAAAAACTATAACGTGCTACATATATAAGCGAGAGACATATATAAGCGAGCCGCTTTTTAGCACTCCGCAACAACAAATTTAAATAACTTAATAACAACATATCGCATTAATTTAAATCAATCGGATTCTTTTTAGCTCGATATATTTACAACTTCTTTATAAGTACGCGCATTATATCCGGGCTTGCCGCAAACGCCACATTTCCGTTCTTTCGTCTTAATTTTCTTAC
>QJNZ01001117.1:0-25478 GCA_004155055.1 Monosporascus sp. CRB-8-3 | reverse complement strand
CCCCCAAAGAGGAACGCCCCAAACACCTCTGCGTCCTCGGGGCACAGGTCCCTCTCGGCCTGGGGATCGAGGAGGCAGACGGCCCGCTTGTCCTCCGGCCCGGGGTACATGTCCTCGACGCCGCGGGTCTCGGCCCTGAAGGCGGGGCACCGCGAGAGGGCCTCGGGCACCCCGAGGGACGGCGGCAGGGACGAGAGGCAGAAGGTGCTGCCGCCGCCGCCGCCGCCTTCTTCTTTCTTCTGAGTAGGGGCGCGGGCCTGCGTCTCCCCCGCGATGCAGGCGTACTCGAGTTCGGACCACGGCCCCAGCTCCGGGTCCAGGTGCTCTACTATGTAGGTGTATGCCTTCGGGGCCTGGGCCGGTGTCGGATCCGGCATTTTTTATTTTTATTTTCTTTTTCCTTCTCCTTCTCTTCTCCTGGCTTGGTTGGGAATCGGGAAGAGGGGTGGAGTCTCAGACCAAGCGAGGGAAGAGTAGAAGTGATGTGGGCGGAGTACAGTAGCTTTTTAACAAGTGAACTTCTACCCGCCAAACCGAAACAAAATACCTGTCACTCAGTCAGTCCCGGCTCCCTCGGATCCCTTTTTAGAAGCCGAATTCTGCATACCTAGTCTCGTCCCCGGATCTAGGGTCCGCGAGCTCTTCGATGAAGCTTTCTGCGGTTATTCGTGTTGAAGAGTTTAGAGCCCACTAATGCGGTTCAACGGCGGCATCTATTGGCTGGGAGCATTTAGTCCCCTTTTACAAGAAGGGTGAGGCTCTCATATACAAGAGCTCGACGACACTTTCGAAGAGATCCGAAGAGGGCCTTCTGTCACGAGCAGACGCCATTTGCATATCGCATTTAGAAGCCGTTATGAAAGATACAGGCCAGCGTAGTGGTGCAGCCTATATCATCATGTTTACTTATATCGCAGTCTATGGCAATCAATATTGTTCACGCGAGGCTTGAACCGGAAGCTATGTAAAGTCAACCGCGGATAACGCTATTTTTCCATTCGGGGTAGCAAATAACGAGCTACTTGGTTGAGGCGGCGCCACCGCTCTTGCGCTTCTTGTTGGGCCGACTGGAACCTCCTTTCGGTCGGTATCCTGGGTCCTCGTCTCTCTTCCGCTTGCCCTTGACAATGCTACTGGGCTTCGAGTAATTCATGACTTCCTCATCCCAATCTCCGGGCTCTGCTGGTTCCTTCACCTTCTCCTTCTCCTTCTTCACAGCCGACTGTCTCTTGGTCCGCGCCGTGCCGCCTTTCTTCTTCTTGTTGCCGTCGTCCTCCCCGTTGCCGTGGTCGTCTCTGTCCTTATCCTTGTGCTTGTCCTTTTCCTTCTCCTTCTCGAGGTCTTGCAGGAATGTCTTAGGTGCATGCTTGCGCAGCCAGTTGTAGACGCTCGTGGGGTTCCGCAGGGCGAAGTTGGCAGCAGGGGTCGCACCGTTCACCACCTGGGCCGGGGGAGGGACAGGCGGCTTCGGTTTGAGTCCTAACCGCCTGTCAAGCTCGGCGAGATATTCGTCGATGTCGTTGGCCGTCAGGAAGGACGTAGGGTGCATCTCGGGGTCCTTAGGCTCGAGGTCATCCAGGACTTCCGGAAATTGGTCTACCGTAGCGGCGTAGGACCTATGCGGCACCTCCTGAAGGAGCTTGCGCAGCGACTTGGCAGGTTTCTGGGTTTTATCCGCAGCACCGTTCTTGCCCTCGTCTTCTAGGCTCACATCTATGCGCCGTTCGGGTGGGATTTGGGGCGACTCGTTGATGTCCATTAACAGATCCATCAGACGGCTGCAAGCAAGGGATGTCAGTATCGTGTGGACATCATCGAAAGGGAGAAAAATGCACCCGATGCTCATACGCGGCGATTTAAAGAAATAACGCGCGCACGGTTGGGCAATTAACTTACTCGTTCTCGATAGCCAGACGCTTAGCGGTGCGCATGGCCTTCTGCTCGAGCAGATGCAGCTCCTCGCTCGTTCGCATTCTCTCTTCGAATGATATGCGCATCTTGCGATATTTCTTCTTCCACGACTTGTAAGAAGGGCGCGTCTCCGCCATGGGAACGTCGCTGTGGTTCACGGCCCCGAAGCCGGGCTCTGCCTTGATTGAATCCATGGTCGGACCGCCAGGCCGACAAGCAAGGCTGCGTCTATTTACTTCGTGGGAGATGGTCCGGATGGATGGACGGATGGATGCAAATGAGAAGGATGATTAAAAATTAAGAGAGACAAGGGGACGATGGAAGCTGTGATCTAAGTGAATATCATCTACAAGGAGGCAGCTTCTCAAGCCCACCTCATGTATCGGTATATGTTGTAAATGTCTATTGTATCATGGACGTATTTACTTCGACAATAGTGAATGTTGAGAAGAGAAGTACAGGTGGAAGGGGAGAGTCTTTGAGAGAGACAATGACGGGAGGTTTTGAGGATGGCGCGACACAGGGAATTTCAAATTCAAATGGGTGGTGGAAATGTGAATCAATGCGTCTTCGTGGCCCTTCGAAGATTATTTACTATGTGTATGGTGTATGCCCAGTGGTCGGGTTTACGTGATGAAGAAGAGCCGGATCATGTAAAGTTGGCTTCGGCCGGCAAATCATTAAAGGCCAAAACGCCATACGATAAACGCGTTTCCTTCCTGCTAGGTACGGTATGGTAGGGGGTCATCCGTCGGTCATCGTCCCCCATCTACCTTTGCCGTGACATCGCAGATTTTGGGAAATTGGGGACGAATTGGGCCCGGGCTGAGAGGAAGGCGCAAAGAAAGAGAAAAAAGAAGGCGCTAAAGCCACGCCTCTGTGAAGGTTGGAAAGCAGGTACTTTGTTACATATGAAAAACTCTGTTGATGGAAGCCATTCAGAATTCCCACACCCTAGCAAAAAAGCTGTTAGTCTAGCATCAATCCCGAAGCGGGTTTTCGACCCCACCACTTCCCAGAGACCCCACTGTGAGAGAAAACCTCCAATGGGAGCACAATCAATTCCAGCACTCTACCTATTCGTAAACCTGCTGGGCGGGCTATGGGTGTGGGGGGAACGTATCTACCTCCCCGAAAGCTTCGAGTAGACTGTCCCCCTCAAGAAGTTTTTGAACAGACACGAAAAAAGAATCGGGACAATCTATAAACAAATAATACCAAAAGGCGCCCTTCACCCCCCCAAGGAAGCTGCTGCTTGTCGTATGCTCTGCCGCTTCACCAGAATCATGGCCGAGAACGTAGCGAAGCGGCTCAAGACCGACGCCGGCGCGGGCACCGGTATCAAGATCGGGACGCACAACGGGCACTTCCACGCGGACGAGGCGCTGGCCGTGTACATGCTGCGGCGGCTGGTGCCGACGTACGCGGGCGCGAAGCTGGTGCGGACGCGGGACCCGGCCGTGCTGGCGACGTGCCACACGGTGGTGGACGTGGGCGGAGAGTACGACCCGTCGCGGCACCGGTACGACCACCACCAGCGGTCCTTCACGACGACCTTCCCCGGGCGCAGCGCGACCAAGCTCTCGAGCGCCGGGCTCGTGTACATGCACTTCGGGCGGTCCATCATCGCGCGGGCGCTGGGGCGGCCCGAGGATAACAGCGAGGACGACGCCGATGTCTCGCTGCTCTACCGCAAGCTGTACGAGTCCTTCGTCGAGGCGCTCGACGCGCACGACAATGGCGTGTCGGCGTACGACCCGGCGGCGCTCGCGCGTGTTGGCATAGAGAAACGCTTCAGCGAGGGCGGCTTCACGCTCGGCGCCCTCGTGGGCCGCCTGAACCCCAACTGGAACGACCCCGTGCCCGCGGACCCGGAGGCCGCCCAGGCCGAGGAGGACGATAGGTTCAACAGGGCGAGCGAACGCATCGGCGAGGAGTTCAAGCGCGATCTCGAGTACTACTGCGGCGCCTGGCTGCCGGCGCGCGCCATCGTGCGGGACGCCTACGAGACCCGGTTCCAGCACGACCCCGAGGGCCGCGTCATGGTGTTCGAGGGGCAGTCGGTGCCGTGGAAGGACCACCTCTATACACTGGAGGAGGAGGAGCAGCAGCAGCAGAAGGAGGGCACCACCAGCACCAGCAAGCAGAAGATCCTCTACGTGCTGTACCCCGAGAAGCCGGCGCCCGGCGCCAAGTGGAGGATCCAGGCGGTGCCCGTGTCCAAGGACTCGTTCGAGAGCCGCAAGGCGTTGCCGGAGCCGTGGCGCGGCGCCCGCGACGAGCAGCTCGACGAGGTGTCTGGCGTGCCCGGCGGCGTCTTCGTGCACGCGTCCGGCTTCATCGGCGGCAACAAGACCTTCGAGGGCGTCAGGGAGCTGGCCGCCAAGGCTTGTGCGTACTAACTAACTACCCTAGTGGGACGGGGACGGGGGCGGGGACGGGAACTTGGGGGATGACGGATGATAGATGATGTGGAGGGGGAAATCTGCCACACGGAACTCGGAACTTCATGGCTACGACGGACGGGTATAGATAAAAGGATTCACGATGCATAGTTACGCGAGACGCAGAACCAACCTAGATGTGTTTGGGGCTTCAGGATAATCTGCTGCTTTCCCGGTGACTTATATGTAACCTATATGTGACTTATCAGAAACCTCGCCTTCAGGCCCTCTCCCGGTACTCCAGTGAATTTAGGATCAGGCGAGGGAGTCCCAAGGAAAGCAGGGGCACGAAAATGAGCATTAACGATCATTGTCGCTTTTATTTTTTATTTTTTTATTTGCCTATTGCGTCGCACCGCGAATACGCTTCTCACTTTAATGACCATAACACCGCCTCAGAAACGCCTGCAAATCAAGTAGTATCCTCGTAGCCATCGTAAAAAGGACACCCCTATCTCGTACCCCCTCGGCTCCCGCACATACACACGGTGTGTGTTCGTATCGACTGAGCTAGCCTACTCTCCCCTTCGTACACAACAACGCATACACGTCAGAAGCCTTTCGGTGAGTCTCAGAAACGACCGTCTCCCGGTGGCGGTTGCCACGAGGGATGCAAAACACCGCCAGTGCCTCCGGCACGCCCATCTCGTCAATTCTCTCACATCCCAACAAGGTCCTTTCACGTATCGGTTGTACCTGACGAAATCCCTTATGTAAGCTGGAGCACGACCAAAACGGCGAGAAGGATCATCTGCGAGGGATGGTCTGGGCCTCGGCACCCTCGACCGCCGACGCACCATTGTTGCCACCACCTTTCGTATTCGCACCATCGGTGTCCTCGTCGGCGGTGGCGCTGGTCTCGCGGTGCAGGAAGCTGGCCTCCTTGACGGGGCTGCCAGCGGCGATGGAGCCGTGGACAACGCCGTGCGCCGAGGACTGGCTGTGGGCGGTGGGCAGGCCGGTCGGGTGGTGCAGCTGGCCGTTGCTGTTGACGCCATTGGGCGACGTCAGGTGAGGGATGTTCTCTGGCACGGGGTGCTCGCTGCCGACGGCGCCCGTGTCGACACTGTCGCCCTTGCCGGCCTTGCTCATGGCGTAGTCGCCGCTGTCGAAGTACTTGCGCTCCTTGAGGTGCTTGGCGAAGTGGTCCGACTTCGAGGGCAGCTTGCCGTAGAGCCGGAAGAGGCGCTGCTCGTCGGGGGAGAGCGACTGTCGGACGGGTGAGGCATCATGTCAGCTACTTTTATCTCTTATCATTTTCTTTTCGCTATCGGGCACTCTCTTCCCTTTTAGGCTCGGGTGACCGCTTGGGAGGGGCCGTGGGGAAGTATGAAGGGCACACTTGGGGAGGAGGTGTTGCAACTTCGCGAACATGTCTCAAAAGTGCTGTATTTGTTTACTTTACGCGATGTCTCTACGCAGTCGGCGTCTGAAGAGGTATAGGCAGAGGCAGGGAGGGGAGGTGGGGGGTTAATTAAGGGCAGTCAGGATTGAGTGAGCACTGACCTTGATATCGATCTTGTTCTTCTGGTGAGGGTTCATGTTGGGCTAGGCAGGTTTCGCTCTCCCAAGGCCAATGGAAGTAAGCTGAGGAGGAGTTCTACTTCGTTGTACAGTCCAGGATCGTGAGGATGCACACAGTTGGTTTGGTTTTGGCGGGCTTGATTAGGGTGCCTTATGTCGTCCGTTCGGATGGGGTTTTGGGAATGGGGGAGGGAAACTTATTGGACTTATCAACGTTAAGGCGAGTCAGGTGGGATGGGCTAGAATGATTGGGTAGAGTCGTTATCAATCACTCTCTCAACCCACTCGCCTGCGCAATGACAGGGGGCTCTTTTCTGTCCGCCCGGGCCAGACAACGAAAAGCGGGTACAAAAATATGGCATATTAGGCAATGTATGTATGTATATATGTATATACATACTATGATCAGGTATGGTATAAAACAAGCACATGTAGGTGGCTTGCGCAATGCCCGGAATGTACCGCGCCTGGCTTCTACTTTAGTTGTCTCAGAAACAAGCCAATGGGGTTGTCCAGACTCAATGCCTTCGGCCATCAACTTGCAGGATTCCTATAGCCCTCAGTTGGAGTCATCTGGTGACCTTCGGAATTTTTGCCTGAGGAGATTATTGATTAATTGTGTTGGCTTTCTCTTTCTTTCATAGTCGTCTACGGTCTTGCGAGAGACGACTCGAGAATCGGCGGCTCTTCAGTGGATTTAACGTCACCAGTTACGTAGGAGTATAACATCGTCTTTGTGTTTGTGCGTACGGAGTAGATACTATTACTAAGTTACGTATACATATGGTATTTTCCAAGTCAACAAAAAAGGAATATCAGAAGTCCTTAAAGCTGATGTGTGTTTATCCTCCGATACTTAGTATTCTCGTCTTGCAACTTTCTCGAACTGGAAGGCATTTATCTGCTCTGACCCTTGTTTCCTCAGTCCTTGCTGCAAGTACAGTTGCCAATGTTTATTTATGCAACGGCACCTCCCTCCCAGAGTTTTACCCCCTACCATGCTACGTACCCAACCCCAGCCTATCATTCTTCACATACTCATTATAGGCTGCGAGTTTACATTGGTCATCATCACCCGGGGATACGTGACTCAGTTTACCACCCTTTACTTAATAACTTCTCGGGAATTCCTCTGGCGACGACAACAACGCGACACAAATAAAATTCGCTCTAACCCAGCAACCGCAACCCCCGTATCCTACCTCGTTACCCTCCATGACACAGAACCCCGATCTCGCTATACGCCTGCATCGGACTAGATCCCTCAAGCACAGTTGGGTAATTGATTTGCATGATCTCGATGCCTTCCGAAAGTAAACATACGTCTGCTGCTTCCCAGCGAATAAGATGTCCCACCTCGCGCAGGCTGACCGTAGTACCGGCTTCCCACCTCGCTACGCATCCACGGGGGAACGACTATCATACCCTGAATCACGCCCTGGCGATCTTCACTTCTTTGGAAAATCTGCCAAACCTTCAGACATTACAAGACACAAACACTACCACCAGAAGTGCGCCGTCCAGGCGCCTACGGTCTCACCAGCAGTCATCAGCCGAACCTTCCAAGGTCGTGTTTGCGTCCACCCGCGCTGTGACGTAACACTACCACTACCACCCTCCGTATGTACGTGAGGCACTACGCAATGCCCATTCCACCGCTACTGCAAGTAGATTAGTAGGTACCGTAGGTTTATGTAAGTAAATGCTGACATGTGCAGATGTCCGTACCTCCTGCCGATCCTCCCGGTCGACTGGCGGGATGTGCTCCCATCCTATGCCGGGCCCTCCTTTTGAGCTTCTTAGCTGCTCTTGTGGTCATCCAGACCCGCATCGTGTTCGCTGCACTGCAGATGGGCAGTACTATCGTAAGATGCACGCTAACTTTTCGACCGTTATCATCCCTTCTCGCTGCATTCCGCTGCCGGGATTCCGATCAGATGGAGAGTTCGCTTGCGCCTCATGCCAATAAGCTATACTTCAGTCGTACATCTTGCAAAGTGGGCACCGGCTAACAATGATCGGTCTTCGGCTTGATTTCGAAGCTCCAGCTGATAGCCAGTAAGGGTGCTCTCGCTCCAGACTCCTGTAACTGAGACGTCTTGATATTGGGTTCAACATAGTAAACAACGCCGAATGTGCTTTCAAGCCTAAGTTGCTCATTATACGATGAATTTTATGGTAATAGATTGTACCGATATTAATATGACGAGTGCGTGATACTCGTGATGCAACATAACTATTCGGACCAGTCAGTCCCTGGCTGCCTTCAAGTTCGGACTATCCGGCTTGTGTCTCGAACGACCCGGTACATGAAAGCCGACTCGTTCGCTCATCAACATACATAACTCTTTCCTCCCGGGATCATCCTACTACCTATGTTCAGCTGGGCAGGCTAAAATATCAAGACACAACGTGTCAGGCTCGTACTTAACCGGCCTATCGCTGTGAAAAAGGATGGCCTATGTTCGAGCGTACGGCTTTCGTCTGAAAGCATACCGCACGACATGTATATACCTCGTTCGACAGGAACGCAGTACCACCCTCCTTTTCTTGCTGCCTCGTTCTAAATCACGTGCAGACTATTATATTTGTTTTAGCTGTTCAAGACAACCCCTGATAGCAACATAACAGCGTAGCTCATGCTACGCCGGAGGTACCGGTAACACCTTTCCAGACCGCGGGCCTCTCAGACGTGCCCGTCCATGTTGTTGTTATTGGCAGGTCGAAGCAAAGCACTTACAGACCGAACTCGACATATTCGCTGCTGGAAAGGGGCGGATCAACGCAACCTCTTGGCTTCCAGTACCTACTGGAAAAGAACTTGAAACACGCGAGTCTCTTCGAGCTCTCCTTTCCCCCCCCTCGAGAGACGCAGGCTCGCCGGCGGTATCCATTTCCGTCCTTGAGACCTCGGACGTCCACGTCGGCCTGTCTGACGTCCTTATCCCTAGGCTTACAACACAACCCAGAGATATCCAATGACGGCTCTGCGGGGAATGACGATTTGGGGCGTACGCAACGGCAGCAGGGTGGTAGTCTGCGAGTAATCTCAGACCGCCGAACGGGAAAACCTTCTCGATGTTGCCGCACGTTCAGCCCTGCTAGGACAACTTCTTCCCGGAGTGCTCATTCAAAGATCAAGGAGCTCACGCTAGCCTGCGGCACTGCCTTCGATCCAGTCACCTACCTACTCAAACGCTATCACAGCCGAACGTCTGCTCAGCCGCCTCAACTTCCATCCGGGGATTTAAGGGTAAATTTTGGGGCCGTGACCTTATCCCATTCGAAACTTCGACTAAGTCCCTCTATCTTATTCGAGACAACCTTATATTCCCCAACGAAACAGCAGTCCGGAGGCCGCGTGGTGTAAGGTTGCACACTCTATCCATACTGCAGTCACTCCCCCTGCAGAGAGAGGGGCGGGTTCGATTCCTGCCGCGGCCACAACCATCTTTCTTTTTCCTGTCCCCTTCTTTTGCTCCTGCTGCCGTTTAGTATTATGTCCATCAGTAACCCTCTAGCTGAGTCTTAGATATCGAAACAGCCTTATAACTCCCGACGCGTGCCTCGTCGAGAAAGGACAGGTGGTTCCTGCCGTGACTGCAGCGTCAACCTTTTCCGCTTCACTTTTATCATACCGCCCTTTAACCTTATATCTGCCGGGACCGTCTAGATGACACCTTATATGTCGGGACAAGCTTATGTCTATCAGCTGCGTGGTGTAATGGTTGCACACTCTCACAAGTACTCCTCCTACTGTGTCCTCACCCTGAGGAGAGAGGGGCAGGTTCGATTCCTGCCGTGGCTGACAATCCATCTCTCTCTTTCTTTGCCGCTTCGTTCCTCTCTCTTGCCGCCCTTTTAACCTTATGCCACTTGGAACCGTCTAGTCAAGACCTTATTTGTCGAGACAACCTTATATCCCTAACGAAGAACAGTCCAGACCCTCCACGGTGTAGTTGCACACTCTATCCGATACTGTCATGTATTCCCCCTATAGACTATGGATAACTTTGACGCTTTATTTTTTGGTATTTCTTACAGAAGTTAAGTTCCCAGGCACACATGGTGGACCTCTATAGTATCAAGCTATTATTAGTTAGGCTCGCCTTGATTTGAAAAGCAAAAAGGACCTAAACGGCGTACAATGTCGGCTACTCTATCTCCCCTTTCTCGTTTCTGCAGAGTCGAGGAATTGCATGCCCGGATTTGCGCCTTTGGACATTCAAGGGAGAGAATATCAAGGCTTTGCAGAAACGAAGGGCCGGGTACACATATCCCCACATACGCCGCAATACGCAATGAGACTACGAACTCATCGAGCGGAGGCCAGTCCATGTAAGCTTGAATTTCAATTCGAAACCGCTTCTTCTATTCCCAGAGGGCGAATGTAGCCAGCTCGTCGTAGTTCAATAGTAGACTCAACCATACTCTTCGCAGTCGTGCCGCTACCCCTATTGCCTGATTACACCCTCTTCTTGAAACCGTACTCGGGGGCGAGCCGGCGTTATATAAACTCCTGGGGGTTGGGAGCCGCAAAGATAAACCGCTGTTTCTTCCGAATGCTACGGGCTACTTACTGAGTGAGCTGTTGCTCGCTCACTCACCACATTCCCTGGTGCACAAGCACACACACACACACACACGTATTTTCCAACCAACCTACCAACCGAGTGGCCATCCCCCCGCCAGCCCATGTACCTCGAACTCAAGCGCCACCTGGGACATACATAGGACACATACATAGCTAATCAGCAAGCGAGCCATCCCTCACCAAGCTGGGTAACTCAAGAGATTCTCCTTCCCAGCCAGCCTAACTACTTAACCGGTTTATCACTTCCCACATAGACCAAAAACCTCCGGAAGCTTGCGTCCCCCCGGCGGCAGCGAGTGTGTTAATGAGCAAGTAGATAGGTTAGGCGAGCGAGAGAAGCTTGCTTGCATCGTAATGCTCCTGTCCTCAACTATCTAACTACTAGAAACTTCTACGTTTATAATCCGCGTACCAGAACGAAACAGGCCGTGCTCCCCTGCCGACGATAGTCCTGCCCACTTGGCGGGAAAGCCCGCCGCGCGACGAAGAGGGGTCAGGGGACGTTATCGGCCAGCCGAGATGGGTAGGCACGCAAGATGGTCCGGACAAGAAAATAAGATACGTAGTTCGACACGCACTATCCCACCTGGTCAGGAGGGAACCGCTGTTCTCGTATCGTGAGCGAGCTACGAGGTAGACAGGCAAGAACGCAGGCAGATATCGGCTACGGGTGAAGCGGGTCACCTCGATTGTGTCCCGACCCCGCCGGCGGCGTAGTTGGGGGTTACGTAGTAGCCAGCGCCCGTTTTCGGACTTGATTTTTGTATAAGACTCGTGCGAAGAATCAATTAGCTATTGCTGATGCGAACCGAACCGCTGCCGGCTCCGGCGGCGGCCCAAATACACCGTCTAACCTCCAGACATCCATCGTGCCTTGAAAAGAGTCCCCCAGCCCGGTCGGGCAGTCCTCCAAATCCTGGATCCTTCCTCGTCTCCCTCGCGGCATCCTCTGCATTTATTTACATATAGTGTACTTTTGGGTAGAGCGGCGGGACTGGTACACGACAATCCTTCAAGACCCCTTCGACGCCTCTCGATGCTGGTGAATGCGTGTGATGATGCGGGTGTTTCGTACACGCCTGCGGCTTTGGCCAGAAAAAAAGGTCGGTATCCGAAGCGTTGTTCCGTCGGTCATAAGTCAAAAGACGTATGTAGAGTTGTACTAAATAACCAAACAGCCCCTTTCCTTGTAAAAACCAGAAATAGCTGTCTAGCGGAAGTCATTTTACAATGCAAATCAAATTGACGAACTCCAGCCCCATTTGTCATGAAATCCAAATATGGACAAGCCACTGATTCAGGCGAACTAAGAGAAACCTCCCTTCCGCTGAACTTCGACCGTCACCTAGTGGTCATAACCCGCACCACGCTGCCAAGGACTGCGGAGTTGTAAGTATGGTTTCCACAATGGCCCAAGAGGAAGGTGGCTCACCTAGCGTTATTTTGTGTTCTGAAGGCAGGGCTAGCATTTTCCTGTTGCCGGAAGGAAGCCGCTGACGAACCCCCATATGGGCTGGGAGCCCGGTTCGGACCTCCCGCCGGGAATAACGGCACGGAGGGGTCGACAGGAGAATGAGGCGGGTTCCCGTGACCATGGCCGTAAGAGTTACTCGAAGCCGAATTGAACGACGGGGCGGGTCTCGTGCCCAAGTTAGAATCCTGGGTTCGGCGTTTCATCGAAGCCGAGGAAATGGATTCGTTGTCATCGTCAAGGTCCAAGCCCGGCTTGTATCCGCGCTTGTCACCGCGAGCCGTAGCAGCGAGGGCATCCAGCTCAGTCGTGCCCGTGAGTTGCGATTGCGACTTCAGGAAGGATGTGCGGTCGTCTGCCATGAATTGGTAACGAGTGTCTGGGTTCTTGCGGTAGAAGACAAGAATCGTGCTGACGATCACCATGATCAGGAGGACGGTGGCAAAGATGGCGTTTAGGAAGAACAGGATGAGACCAATAACACCGTTGACCAGGGGCGGCTGGTCGAAGGCGTCCGAGAAAATCAGAAGGAAAAGCGAGTTGATGAAGTTAACAGCGTAGATGGCAATGTTGAAAGAGTTGGTGGGCTTGTCCATCCATGGTCTCATAACACTCGCGGTGATGAGAGCGGCAGCCTCAATCAGAAGGAATCCAATGGCCTGCACCTCGTTATGGGCCTGGGCAAAGGCAATGAGCATGCCCTTGATTATCATGTAGACAAGCACCGGTACGATGAAGTAGTAGGCGGACGCTCTGAATTGGATGTACAAGAAACCCCACTTGTTAAGGGCTTGAGGGTCGGAGAAGAGGATATAAGCTGGGTTCCGGTGCATGGCGACGGAACGGCGGGCGATGCGGATGACCTTCCAGGCGGCCCACATGAGGGTTATAGTCATGCCTACAAAGAAGAAGACAGCAAGGACGACCTCGGCCGGAGAGTCCACCTGCGTGAATTCCCAGAGACAGAGAATGGTCATCTGCGGGTAACCGATAAGGGTGAGCCGGAATAAGATGCCCTTCAGCACCGTGAGCCACCCGTTGCGGAACTCGAGGAAGGTGTCGCCCTTCATCCACTTTTGCTTCACGGCGAGCTCGCAGAAACCCTTGAAGGCAGCAACGCCGCCAGCAGTGAATACGACCAACAGGCAGTAGAACGTCAGACCCGTCAAGAAGAGGTTGGTGGTCTCAATACCAGCTCTGAAAGCAACACGCTGAATACCATAAACGAGGAAGGAGCCCGAGCCTGTCGTGATATTCGCGCGCTTCATCAAGGCGCTTGCGGCACGGGGAACCATGCCGGCGGCGCGCCGGTAGAGGTTCGTAGCCATATCGGGAATACCACGTTTCTGGACCTGGACCGAGACGGTAACCAGGCTGTTGAAGATGGTAGACGGTTCACCACCAGTGGCCCGCTGATACCAGGTAAAAATCCTCTGCATAAACCCGACGTTGATAATACCCATCGACCACTGGAAGTCCTGGGTCCAAGCTTGGACTACCGGGGGGAGGTTGATGCCAGTGAGGCCGATCATAGCTTGAGCCTGGAAGAAGCTAAAGAGGGAAAGGGCGCCGGAAGCGATATGAGCAGCTGCGTTGGCGTGACCCAGACCGTTCAGAATGGCCGAGGCGCAAAGGGTGAGACCGGCGATGATAGCCAGAACCCACTTGACCGCCAACAGGTCGACCGTCTTCCCGTTAGAGATGTCAGCCTCGACACAGGCGACACTTTCGCCCGTCTCAGACCTGTTGACGAAAACGCGTACGGTAGCATCCAGGTCAGGGAAGGTGTAGGCGATGGGGGGAATCATAGAAGCGGCATCGTCGGGAATATCGTAGTCGTACCTGAGAGGGAGCTTACCGGCGGTCATGGGGCAAAGACCAGCCAGGCCACTCTGCTCAATGGTCTCGTCGCAAGGGTCCAACTCCAAGTGGAAGAACTGATAACCGTATGCGGCAATGGTTAAATCGAACTTGACATACCCTTCGAGGGACGAGGTTGCGACGATATTCAGGGAAGCGCGGCCGGTGTCGGGTGAGTAGGTAACATTGAACAGACTGGCAGTAAACATGGAATCTTGCTGGCAGACGTTAAGAGAGGTGGACTGGAGTAGGCGCGAATTCGCGAACACGCCCGGGAGGACGGCCGCTACGAGCGGAATGATACTAGGGAACCTCATAATTCCCTTAATTTTCCCCGGATTACTTTATGTCGGTCGTGGATAAAGCGTCGGGAAGAAGACCGGTCGCGGAAGTCCAAGAGCAGGTTGCGGTTGGTTGTCGGTTTTCGTGTCTTTGTCAACCGCTTAAGTGATGACCGAGGCGCAGACAGTCAATCAATCAATCAACCATTCAATCAATTACATGGAATAAAGAAAGCGGTGGATTTTAAAAGGCTAAACGATTGTCATAGGTGGATATCGGGCAGGGGAGAATAGCGAGAGTAGTCTGCCAGCGAAAGGGGTTCTGCCGAGTGACTCTCTTATCCTCCTCTGTAGCGTAGAACGACGGCGATGATGTAGGTCGATCAGGTGTCAGTCAGTGGTGAGAATAGGGGTAATCGGAAGCCTCAATTCGATAGATTACGATTATTATTTTTTTGTCAGGTGTCCGTAAAAAGAAAGGAAGTGACGGTCGAAGAAGATGATGGTCAGGAGGGATAAGAACCGATGGATACCCGTTCGCAGAAAGGGTTCTGCCGTTTGTCAAGCAGTATCAAATGTCGTCAACTATAAAGGGAAAAGTTGTGGAAGGGGATAATACCCAAAGAAAGCGTAGGCGTAGTCTAAATCTAGGAGCGACAGAGGGTCCGGCGTTGGGGAAAGGAAAGGGTGCTGCTGACTCGATTTGGTGGTGGAAAAGCGTGTGGAAAGCGGCAAGTCATGGCTTGGAAAGGTGCTAAGGCCAGACCAAGTTGCAGGTGCCGGGGAGGAGGAACAAGGGGGGTTAGGGGGGTGGGTTGAATGCACGGGTTCCAAATGGTGGTCTTGGCCCTTGAAAGTGACCCTTGGCTTTTCTGGGAAAGGTACCTCGTACATAGTATCAATCCGAAAAGTGATACGGAGTATGGGGTAAGCCATGATTGAACAATACGAATAATCGAATAATAACACGTCCAATACGGTGATTACTTAAGATATTGTGGGTTTTTACGATGAACAAAAAATTGCAATACGGGCTGGAAGCCAATCAGGACGAGCTGTCGGTTGTAATCTGTTACCGATACTGATACTGTAAGTTGCTAAAAGCGTTTTGAGGAATGTGACCGTCAACTTTCGTCCTAGGTGTGCCGATACTGTATGTAACTGTCTGTTGCTCTGCTACAGAAGTACATGTACGCAATGTGCAAATTCCTTGATTCCGATACGCTTCCAGCCATATCATGTTCAACCACTGTTGTCATACTCTGTGTCTCCAACCACATACATTTTCATTTTCTGGGACATAGATAGCATCATCGCACATACTACACATCACGAAAAATCGACCGAACCGGGCGGGTAGGATAAATCCGTTCCCATATCGCGCCCCAGATCCTCCTTGGCAGATGGTCGGAGAAACTACTGAGTAATAATCGAAATGGCTTTGGACTTTTACGGAGATTTCGTTTTACCATTTGCGATTGGCAGAAGGAGCACAGAAATTCCAAACACGGCATGATATACCTCCATGCACAGCCCGGCGCTACGCATTCCTCACCTGCGACAACTTACGTTTTGGGCGCGTGTTGTCGCATATCATCCATCTCGAGTCACCCGGGTTTGGGAAGTAATCTCGGCCGGTTGTGTTGCGGTAGCTCAACTCTGACACTGCATACCGTATAGATTCTTCACATTATTACGTGTCTGCACTGCCACCGTCGCCCAGCTGCGGGAATATCCTCCCATCTACATAGTACATTTTTGACAAGACCGCGCGCCAAATGCGAAGACCTTGGAGAGTCTTGGGCTGGCCGTCCAAGGATTAAATATCCACAACAGGCACCGATATTTCTCTGTTGATAATTCGCTTGTGATGGCCCGGCCGAATACCGAGACTTTCGCACATTCGCTAATCTCTCGTATTAAAGGTAACGGGGGGGGGGTTACTAAGCCTATCTGGCTGGCGCTTGCCAATACCTCATCAAGAACAGGAAGCGTAAGCCAAGCACCTCGTCACGCGGCGAAACGGCCTGTGTTGTCTTGTGCGCGTAGTCCGAAGCCCTTTTAAACTGTTTCGTCGTTGACCGATCTCGACCTCAATCACGGAGCTGAAGCTATCCAGGCGCGTGGGTGCGAGATCTTGCAATTTACGAATGAGCCTCAAGACGAAGTTTGATGGCACACCCAGTAAGTAAGAGCCGATCTAGACTAAGCCCAGTGTCGCTCATTTTGTGGTTTGAGCCCCACACGGGAAACGGCACCCATTTTCAAGGTCCGAAGATTACAGATTAAAGGTATGGGGCCGCGTAATGTCTGATGCAAGGTACCATTCGCGCCATCGTGGCTGTGCCTCCATGCCCTTATAATATTGAAAGCATGGCATAGGATGTGTACCTTCTCCATCGAGCCGTTCTCGAAAACGCTGGCCTGGCCAATCTTATCGGCGTTCATACTAAACTAATACTGCCTACCTGGATGTTGATGTTCGGATCCTCTGTTCTTCGTGGATTCGAGGTTCTGTAAACCTACAACGAAACACGTCACCGACTCCAGGTATGGAACTAAACTCAGATGCAATTCCGAAGAGATATGCGGCCCGCAACCTTCCATAGCGTGATTGACGCACTAGCCGTGAGCCACGCCTGGATGTCAGCAGCTCGCGTGTGCAAGCCGTAGTTGGCCGTGACGAGAGAAGCGATGTGGGTAGTATCTCGGAGCCATACATAGCAAGGTGGTGGACAAAATAATTGATAGTGACAATTGTGTGTTGCGGGTCTGGAGACTATCGATTATTTTGTCCACCACCTTGCATAGGCACAGGGGACGACACTTCAAAGTGCACGGGTGATATCATTTCTGGGCGCCTCTGGTTCTCCAAACCATCCCGAGAATGAAATTCTCACGTTAGTCGTTTTCTCAAAACCTACAACGTTGCCCACAATGATCTATCTTCCAAATGCCCCCTTACGGCTGAAGGCCTCGCAACCAGGGTGGTTGTTAACGCATCATGAGTGGTATTTATTGTTAAGGCACCTCCTAGCTTGCAGTGTCAGCCCGGCTTTCCCACGCAACGGCCTGATCCCGCCTTCCGTAGAATCAAGGCTACATCCCAGAGTTCTCTCGAGCGAACAGTCTATCCACTCCTCAGCACACTTGTACGAGGTCTCCACTCCCGGCGCAATACTGTTCTGTTAAGTTGGCAACTCATGCTATATGACCAATAACCAAAGGCGGCCGCGCCTACGAAATATGCAGGACAGCGAGGGCTCACTTACTATCCGGCAGCCCCGTAGATCATGCCCCGGACCACCGTCGGGTCGGGACAGTACCTCAACGACGGGCCGAACCTGACATACGGGGCCTGAGCAAGAGCAGCCCGTTGAGGAATCAGTCCCCCGCCCGGGGGGGGGGGCTGTTGCAGCACTGCGCGTTCCGCGGCCGGTCACCGGGTTCCCGCCCCCGGGGCACGGCCGCACGTCCGGATTCTGTGCCACCGCAGCGGGCGCCATGCCGAGGAGGCCGACTACGAGGGGGAGGGAGGGCGAGGCCGCGGACAACATCAATCTGGACCGGTCGAGGTGATTTGCGGATAGGGGGGACTCCTTGAATAGAGGTGGAACGACATCAGCTTTCGGGCTGGCTGGATTCAGTGTGTAGAGAGGAGAGCATCCATCTACCTAATCTACAGTTGCGTGGGAACAGTAAATACTCTCGAAGTACCTGTACTACCTACGCCCTTTCGCTCTCAGCCCTCGGTCTCCGTATCAGGTCATGGTTCAATCACTGAGTAGATATTAGAAACCCAGGTCTCCCAAGTAAGGCTCGTAGCCGGGGCTGCATAAGCGGCCCAACATTGACGGTCCCTTCTTCCCTTTTGGCTGGTGTGAAGTCGCGTACTGGCAGACTTAGGCGATGAGTAACAATCAAGCTACCCAGTTTGCCTGTATCCATGGATGGTCCGTCGCTACGTACGTATTTGGGCTCGAAATATGATGTTGATCATGCCAGTAAGCTTCGCTCGCCCCACAGGAGAAGGCCCCTTACATGAGCTGCTTCGGCAAGGGATGATATAGGTATATTTGAGTCTACTGTAACATCATTACATCCATAACCACATATCCAATATGCACAAATTTATCTCATGCGCTATACCATTGTCTAGGTGCTTGGTATCCAAAGCTCACTCCCCTTTTTAAGCACGCAAACGCCATCATTAAAGCTCCCTTCCAACGCCATGCAGTACACGCAAGCCATTCATTATTTCCTAAACAGCCCTTGCTCCCCATCGGATCCCGCCATCTAATCCCATCCCATCCCCAGGTAGCGTACATTCCACCCAAGGCTACCAGTCTCCTTAGAAAAGCTGCCACTCCGTCAGCCAGGGCTTGTTGCCCTTGGAGTAATCGATGCCGTGCTTGTAGTCGCCCGTGAGCTCCTCCTCGTCGACGCCGCAGTGGGTCTGGCCGTCGCGGCCGTCGAACCAGCCGAGGCCGTACGTCTTGCCGAGGGCCTCGAGGCGCGCCACCATCTGCCCGCTCGTGAGCTTGGCGGTGCCGACGAAGTCCCAGAGCATCTTGCTCTGGTGCATGAAGGCGAGCACGCTGGCGATGGTGTTGGGCTGGCGCGGCAGGAACGGGTGGCGCCGGCGCGCGAACACCGTCGTCGCCACCGCGCCCATGTACAAGAGGATAAAGACCGTGATGGACAACGACACCACGAACGACTTGACCGTCTCCTGGCCCGACAGCCCCACGTCGAACAGCTCGCCGCCCGCGCCCACGCCCGCGCCCCCTTTCTCGATGGCCTTGAGGAAAGCGCCGCCCTCGACCGTCGACAGGCTCGTCACGAAGATCGTGAGGCCCTCGGCCATGACGGAGCCCCAGGTGACAAGGAACACCATCCAGTGCTGGTTGAGCAGCGCGCGGAGCGCCACGGCGGCGAACGGCATCGCCGTGTAGTCGAGCGTGAGCGTCTTGGCCGGCGCGTGGCGCTTTGACAGGATATAGTACGGCTCCATCATGCGGATGGCGGTGTCGATGCTGCCCCAGCTCATCTTGATGCAGACGGCGAGGGCCGTGATGACCCACGGGGCCTTCTCCGTCAGCACGCTGGCCCCCGTGAATAGGAAGACCGGGATGAAGGCCAGGAAGAACAGTATCCCGATTATGAAGGGGATGTAGCCTTCCTTCCGCATCATGAGCGGGTGTGGGTTCTCGGGCAGGTGGGCGTCTTTATACCTGTCGCTCTCCTGAGCCGTCACCGGCATGGACTCATCCGGCGCCAGGGACGAGTTCCGGAGCACATAGCGACGATACTTCAGCTTGTGGTGGATCTCCTTCGGAGTGGCCACGTCCATGTCCTTGAAATCCATCATGATGTGGCTAACCACGGCCATTGATGCTAGTCCGGCGATGCCTTTCACATCTGCCAGTAGGCCCGTCCGCCGCGTATTGAGCTGGTATAACAGGAAGCAGCCCAGGATGGCAGTTATGAACAGCACGACGGTCAAGGCCCGAGATATGGCCTGGTTGACCGTTATTGTCATTTCTACATCGGGATCCTGTGTCCTCGCTTGTCGATCGGGATTCAGCTTGAAGACCGCTGCACCAAGGGTAGGGACAACAGAAACGGCTAGGAGCGCGGTCACGGATGAGAGTGCCACCGCGTAGTGTTTCCGTTGCAAAGCTCTGAACGGCCTCGTGAAGTTGAACTGTGTAATATAATCGACGTTGATCGACTCGGCGGCCAACGCTCCTCCCTCTTTGGATAGTTGGTAGAATGCCTCGAGGCGCTTCACTTCGAAATCCGTGTTCTGCCATAGCACGCCAAAGGTGACAGTAATTATAGTGGGCACAAATCTCAGTACGAAGTAGTACAACGGATCGACCCCGGCGGCCGACTTAAACCTCAGGAGAGGTTCCCGCGTGGACCTTTGATATAAGACTTCCTGGCAGATGGCCAAGGAGATGGAGAGGATAATCAGAAGCGTAAGGTAAGGCCACCGCATCCAAAAAGGCTTCCAATTCGGCTGCGGATAAAAGATCTGTTCCTGCATCGCCTGCTGCGGTATCGTGGGGTAACGGCCCAGCCGATTGGGCTTGGTGTTGATGGGGAATGGCCCTACAATGGAGCTTATGTCGACATCGGAGGGTCTCTCTTCCATAACGACCTTAATGACTTCACCTCTCCTGTTAGCCTCTTCTTGACCGAGGTTTCTCAAGGACGATCTGGCGTTCATAGTCGGCGTCCGTCCTATTGACAGAGACCGGGAAAGGCTTCGCTTGACCTTCGGGGAGGTAGCAAGCAATTCTTCTTCTTTGATGGCTAACTCTGGGGTTTCACCCTTACCCAAACCCCGTGTCATAATACCGCTTGCCTCCTGGGCCTGGTCGCTGTTCATGAAGCCTATCGGTGGGCCAGAAAAGGACGTCACGTCGAAGACTGGCTCCCCCGCATCCCTGGTCGGTACGGCGTCACATGGAGCAGACTGCCCGGGCGGTGCTGCGGATTTGAGCAGCGACATATCGATACTATCATCCTCATGGATCGTCTCATACATCCTTGCCCGAAAGCTCTTCAAAATACTATTAGGCCTGGAGCCTCCGGAGGGCGCCACCGGCGAGTACCCGGCCCCGGAGTTGCTCCTCCTGAACGGGGCTGACCATGATGCTGTCGACGGTGATCCACCGGGATATGTATGCCCGCTCTCCAATACCCCAGGATCCCCAGGCGGAGATCCGTAGGATGACTGAAGCGACACAAGGGACTCGCGACCTCTGACCCCAGAAGGCGAATCAGCGTAGGGGCTATCTGAGAGGTCGGAAACCTTGTGCTGCAGGTAATGCTGGGCCGACAGCGGGGTACTTTGGGAATAGTTGTTGAACGCCATCGCTTATCACCGTCGCATTATGTCGTACTTCGGAAAAAGAAAAGGAAAAGAAAAGAAGCGGATCGGACCGGAAATGGTTCAGATTCGTCGGAATGAGAGCACGGGCGACGATGATACGAAATGCAGTCCGTCTGGCGGAACTCGAGGGCGTCGTGATTCGCCAGGTTAAGTCATCGTGCTGCCAAAACTGGGTGTCGCACTCGCCAGCGCTCCTAGCGCGACAAGCCTGACGACTTGTCGGATCAAGTTTTCCAGTCTGTCTTCCTGTCTTTGTTCCGCAATGGACGGGAAATCAGGCAGACTTGTCAGGACAGAGAATGTGACGAAGAACGAACGAGTCACCCACGAATTTCAAGGTAGGACTTTGTGCCTCTCTTAAAACGAGCGGATTCCGAAATGTGATATAATGAGGATAGAGATGGCTCAATCCACACACTAGCTAAACATCAACATCTGCGTATTCTCCATATACATCTCAGGAAAGAGAGGAAAAGAAACCAGCGACAAGAACAGACAAGTCGTCATCGTGAATCTCCCAGAATGATAAACCTGCCGCCATGAGAATAGGCCCCCCCAACACAGCTGCCGCTTGGCGAGCTGAGAAACCGGGGTGAATGATGCACGGCAGGCGATGAAGGCCCCAGGCCAAGGGCTGACAGGGGTGCTCTGCCAGTGATTGTGCACTACGCAAACTTGGGATGCCAAAATATCTTAAAGGAGCAGGCACTAGACCGTGTAAGTTAGGTAGAAGACTCCACCGAGATACCCCCCTATCCGGGGCTGACTAGTCAATCCAATCCTTTGGCAGCTGGGTTTCGGCGTCTTTGAACTTTGCCTCCCTGACCCAGCGCTTCTTGACCCCTCCAGCCAATAGTTCCCACAGCTGAAGAGTTGTGGCTGTGTTTTATCTGCATCTACCACGCATTAACACTTACCAATCGACCGTGCGTTTAGTCCTCATGACCGAAACGCACCAAGGAATAAGCGGGTATTCTACACTATGGTCGGAAACTGCTAATGTTAGAGGTAACGGAGAATCTAGCTATATCCATACCAAATATTTTATGATCAATCCGGTACATCGTCATATCAGGTTTTTCTAAATAATCGAAGTGCCCAAGTGCTTAAGGGAGGCATGCGTTACCTGCATCGAGGCCTAGCATAATGCGAACTATTGTCCGCTTATATCCTACATGTATTTGATGGATGACGTCCTATTACTCTACATTCACGTTAGTATATCTATTATCGCTGTTGTGAGCTAGGTGAATTGATTGATATGGCTTGGACCATGCTCCCCCATCTCGATCGTCACGTCCTTTATCTTACATCAGGATATCCCGCCCCTTTTCGTGCGGATGTTCTTTGCGCAATATCGACCTACTACTGTTCCGAACGCGAGGTCGAAGCAACCTCGGAGATAGCCAATTCAATATATGCGGTCCCCATGCATTTCCGATTGTGATGTGCGTGGTCCTATCGTATATCATGTTACTCCGGAACGTGGCACAGATGCAGCATGACCTCCTTGGTTCGTCTTTAAAGAGATGAATCTGCAGTTGCCCGCCTGATAACCTTGATGCACCGATCTCTGCGGGTCCATTTGAAGCTAACCAAGGCTTTCGTCGTGCGTGGTACGTGTCCTCTTTTGAGAGAACTAATTTTCCGATGGTTCATGTGTTGGCAAGTGCCCGTCTCACGAGGGGGCTTGGGACGGGACCATTCAGCAGATCGAGCTGCCCTGCAGTCAGACGTTTCGGCACTTGGGCGTATCAGCAGCTGTGTAATGCTAATTACTACTTTACCATATATCACCGTCTTCTTCCGTGCCATGCAGCCATGGGCTGCGACGCTTGGGATTTCTGGTTTTAGCCAAGGGTTATTATATCTACTTTGCGCAGCTGACGGCCCCTTGACTATAGTTCTTGTCAGTAGCCTATGTAAAGGTTACCTATCATGCGCGGCTCTATTGTGTGGACCGAGGAGGAAGCTAGATATCTCAGAGCTCTCCTATCATGGAGGCCGGGCAAGACTGAGGTCGAGATGCAACCAGCACCAGAGATAAAGACGCCTGTGGGGGAGTTCAGAATTCTCATCTTGGGTGCCAAGAGCTGCGGCAAAACGTCGATACTTACACGGGTGAATACACACGAACCCCCGCGTGCTTCTTTCATGTAATGACGATAGGCAGGTCGCCAAGGACACGCTCTCAGGGGAAGACGAATATCCGAGTCCTAAACACGAACGCGGGTGTCGACACATTATTCAAATCGACGATCAAGCTTACATGATTGACGCCCTTGAGTTACAGTCCGAGCATCTCTCAAATGACATATATCTCCGCCAGGCAGTCAGTATAACCGACGCGGCTGTCCTGATATATGATGTCACGGTCCGGGAGTCTTTCGAAGTCATGTCGACCGTCACAGACGTCATCCGTGACTCTTTGGGGGCGCGGGAGTACGGCTTCGTCCTCGTCGGAAACAAGTCGGATTGCCGGGACGACGAGCGACAGGTGTCCTGGGCCGAGGGCCACAGACTCGCGGCGAGCTTCAGGATTCGTTGCTCTTTCATCGAGACCTCGGCGAAAAAGGGCGATAACGTCAACAGGATCTTCCCCCAACTGGGAAGGGACGTCCTCAAGCTTAGATGGCTCATGCAGCAGCACAGGGAGCAGACAGAAAAGCCCGCTGCGGTTGACCAGACCGCCAATCGCCTACCGGTGAAGCGACCACCTCGGTGGAAGACGTGGACTCGGCCGTGGTTTCACAGAAGATCGGTTGGGAGGAAGGCTTCGGTTGCTTGAGTAGGGCGGATGTTCTTCCCTTCCCCTTCCTGAGTCATAATATTATAGCTCTAATAAACTTTCACCCTCTGCTCTTTTTGTCCCTCACTTTATGCAGTCATTTAACAAGAACCCAAACATCAGCAGGATATTAGGCCGAGATATGCCTCATGTCTTATTAACAGGATAGTTATCGACTAACTCGGGCGACATCTGGCAGTGAACCGAGCCGTCCCGAAAACAGACGAACGGTCATTTCAACAAAGCCAACTAAAGCCCGCACATCCTTAACAGTCAAGCCATGACTCCCAGAACCAATGCACAGCCGATTTTCGAACCCGAGGGTGTCCTGCCCAAGTTCCCTCAGCTTCTTGATGTTACCAGGTGCGATGTCCCTGTGCTGCCGTCTGTCCCCAGTAGCGAAATCTGTCAAGGATGCGTCACGGGCAATGGCAAAGCGACTCGCAAAAAACGACAAAATCGGGATTTTCCCCCGGACGAAGAAGGCGTTCATCCCTTGTAGATGGATAGCCTTATCAAGCTCTGGCCAGGGCGCTGTCAGCAGATTTTGCTGCCGGCACAGACTGTACAGGTATACGGAACAAAATATGGCCCCAAAATGATTCCTAACCATGATCGAGACTTCTTGTCCCCGGGGCGGATTACATATAGGGCCACACCACACATCATCGGATGCTGCCTCATCGGGTACCACGGCTCTTTAGTGACAAGGCCGATGGATCTCTTGTCGCTTAGTGCCTTGAATTTGACCTTTGTCAAGGGATCTGCGAGTGTAGTCTCCGCGTGTTTGATGACTCATCGTAAAAGGTTGTTTGGTCGATACCCCAACCGCTCTGTGGAGTTTTGAATCGCTCAATCCAGTCTCCGGCATTCTCGAGACTTCTGGTCGTCTTGGATGTCTCAGACACTAATTGAGCTAGCGGGACTTAGATTTTTCTCTTCGGGACATGGTGGATATCTAGGAACACCTGGAATCCGAACACAGTCCAAAACTACAGGTTCTTGGTGGTCATCAGAGCCTCAATACACCGCGTGGCTTCATCCACATTGGGGAAGGATGGAGAGAACCTGGCGAGAAAAGCAAGTGCGATAATCATCTCGGTTCCCAGTACTCGATCTTCTGCCCACTCCTCATCGTTCGGTAGGCTGTCTCGATCAAATGTCGGGCTGTAGGCTCCTTGCAAAGCCCGGCTTGGGCGAGATGCTTTGCTTCCCGATATCCCTGCTTGCAAAATACTCCCAGTGGAACGAGGCTGAGAGCTTAAACACTCCAGCAAGCAGTCCATCCGTCATGTCATATTGGGAGACCAAGAGGTCTTGGTCGATGCTATTCATTAGGATGGCATCCAAGAGAACACTCTCTCCGATAGCCTCCTTAAGAACATGGGCATAAAAAGACACGTATGCATTCCCTCCGGAGAAAAGCTCCTTTAAAACTCCAGTAGAAACGCCGAGGCTTCTTGAAAGGCTTGAAAAGTCAATGTCCGAGAGAGCGTCGTTGAAATACTGGGAGAGTCTCTCTCGCAGCTACTCCTCTTGGTGTCGGACAATATCAATGCTGGTGTTTACTGACAACACAAATACAACTAGATCCAGTTGGCCTCTGGCATACTGTTTGGCAAGATATAGCAGGACATTCTTATTCTTCGCAGGTCTTCAATGTAGGACTTAAAGTACTCAATACCTCCCCACAATCAAAGA